>QEQW01000309.1:0-30604 GCA_004016085.1 Claviceps quebecensis
CACCGGCCGTGACGACGACCTGCTCGGGATCGCATATGATGCCCTTTGTATTCAGTCCCTTTTCTACAATTAGACTCCATTCAAGTGAATGGATACTTCTCAGCAGCGTTATATCGCTCGGCGGGCGGGCAGGCAGGCAGGCAGGAACTCATGGGATCTCTTTGCAGCATGGTTGGGTGGTGCGGTAGCGGGATATTTGCCCAGACGGCAGGGCAGGAAACCCGGGGAAGGGGCGTTGGCTTTGAGTCGTGAGATGAGGTGATTCGGGAACACGTCCGTGGCATTATCGGAGAATAGGAGGTGCTCCTGTGTGGGAGAAGACGGAAGCGGATTCGCATCCAAGTCCAGATAGTGCATCAAGTGGTGCCGCTGCTTGGGTGAGACCGTGTGATGAGGAGGAGACATGTACACGTCTATACGTATACCGTATACGTATTACGTATTACGTATTACGTACACAGACAGACACGCACTAGAACTTCCCATTGAAAAACATGATTGATCGAGCATAATGGGAAAAGACGCCGCGTGTCAATCCCATGAATGATCAATCTGTGATATGTGCTCTCTCGATCTCTCCCTCTTTTCTTCTTTCGCCTTATCAGTGCTGATCACGACCATGGAGTTTCTGATGAATCTTGTTTCATCCTGCAACATTACTCTCCCCATCTCCATTCAATCTTTCCCCCTTTATGACTACTCGTGGGTGTAACCTGAAAAGGACACCCACGAGTACTCGCTTTATGTATTCACATTGTAGAGCTTCATCCTCCAATTTCCTTGAAATCTTTCTGGACATGGTTTTGGCTAGCACTTGCCACTGAATCTCAGGTCGCACGTTGTATGTAACAGCTATCACCGCGGGGAAACGAGGTCTGGCTTGTCTTGTTCGAGTTTGAATAAGGCGTTGTGTACACAGTGCACGTGCCTTAGCTAGGATAGCTAGATACATAGATAGCTAGATTATGATAGATGGCAAACAAAATGTGCCTTTCATCGCTGTTTTCAGCCGTCTCCCACATCGCTACAAGCAGGTAGTCACTGCACCGGCCACTCATTTTCCCTCGTCCAAAACATAGCTCGTACATTGGACGGACTACAAAATCAAAGAAATTCAACGCATACATTTAAATCAAGGGGTATATCACGCTTCACAGCCTGCCGCTTCAAAAAGTATCTCGTCATCGTCATGATGTTTCTCCCCTACATGGCGTCGTATTCAGCCATGTTGCTGGCGGCCCGTCAATGTAATACTGTAATTCACCCTCGAAGCCGTCTGTTCCAGGCCCCAGTGGAAGATGAAACGGGCGCGCAGCATGTCGTGGAGATGGCGGTTGAGAAGAGTCAAAAGCATCGATAAGCATGCCCAGACCGTCGGCGCTCCGACGACCTGTCTGAGGCGGAGGGGGTGTATGTTGCGATGGAGCATACCCGATACGAGTTGGCTGCATCATGTGTGATTGAGACTGCGCAAAGGAAACCGAAAAAGGCGCCGAAGAAGCCGGAATAGCGGGGGGTAATGATGCGTGATGTTTTGAGTACTGAGAGAACGATTGGGAGTGCGGATACTGCGGAGGGGGTGATGGAAGATATTGCATTTGTTTCATGGCTGCGCCCGAGGTGGAATTGGCAGTATGGTGAGGAGGCGATTCGATGGACGAGGCCGGCGGAAGCTCGGGCTGTGTGCCGAGTGGTCGAGGTAGTATGTTTGGCTCAGGAAAGCTCAAAGGGGGATGGTGTGGGCCTGGTTGTCGACACGATAGTTTGTTGGGGAATAAAGGAGGTAGTTGGCGGGCCGAAAGGGAGATGGAATTTTTGCCGTCATTCGTGCTGCCTTCGTGGCTGCTGAAAATCGTACATTGTGTATCGAGAGGAAATTTCTCGAGGGCGTCGACCCAACGTCCGGCGAATGGCCAGACCTGACGGCACTCTTTGAGAATTCCGATGGTTCTTTGAAGCATCTTCGGGCCGTCGCGAACGAGAGCCTTGTCATGACAGACTGATCCAACAGCAAAGATGCCCAGGTCAGCACATAATCGAGCTATCATCTGTACGTGCGGGCCAGATCAGGAAGGAGGGTAAGTGAAAGTAGCGTACTGTGTGGATACTTGCAAAGATAGGTCGAGAATAACCCGCAGCTATAGACGCAAAAGGCGGAAATCTGGACGCCGACAACTTCATCTGGTGATCGGTTGGTGAACTGGGCATCGATTTGCTCGTACAAGTAGCGTACGTTGGCAAAGATTTCGTCAGACATTGACTGGAAAAAGGCCTGTTTTGTGGCGTCCCCTTTATCCGGCTTTATGATACTGGAAAACACGAAGTTTAGTGACGGAATCGAGTAAAAATGAGACCCAAGAGAGAGGGGTCGAGAACAGAAGAGTGAAGAGAGACAAAACAGGAGAATGAAGAAGACCACCCACTCAATTAGATACGGTCTCCGAAGCACGATATTAGACAATCGCGTCATCATAGTCACACAGAGATATGCCAACTCTTGCCTTTCAGCCTTGTATCCTTTCAGGAGAAAAGTGCTCCAGACGTGTTCATGAGGTAGATCTTGCTCCCACTCCCGCAGCTTCCTGGCCGTCTGAGCAAACTCGCTGGCCGGATCCCAAGGATGCAAACTCTTGCCGTATCGGACAGCGCGTCGTCCAACCAAGCCCCACCAGCCGTGGACTTGCATTAGTGTTGCAAAGAGTGATCGGCCAGGATCTCGAATCAATTTGGGATGTTCAATGGCCGGTGGCGTACCGTCCATTGCAGCCCGTGACCGTGGCTCTCGACCATTGACAAAGTCCTCCTCGTCACTAGGTAGAAGAGTGGTTATGTCGCTCGCTGCCAGGGATACTGGTGACAAGGGGCCAGAATGCAGATTATCTTGACTGTGAAGCATCCACTAGTGCAAGGCGTATCCATTAGTCAAATGAGGCACGGCGAGGCATAAGACAGGGTAAAGCGCTGTCGCTTTTTTCCTTTTTCTCCCTCCATCATCTACATTACAGACAAAAAAGGATGCCATGGAACGTCTTACCATTGTCCGACGAGCCGATTCTGCACGCATGGTAAGTTCGGGACTCGGGTTAGAGATGTGATACGTCTCCTCACAGTGGAGTTTCATGAGGATCGCCATGCGCATGGCAATACCCATGTTGATCTTTGCAGAGAAGGATGTTAGAGACTTGTTGTTTTTGACTTTCGTGTCAACAATAGTATGTTACTCACGTAGCTCTTGTGGCGCTCTCCGCTATTTTGCTGAGCGATGCTTAGCAAAAAAAAGGCTTGGCAACGCTCCAGCGTAGGCTCCTGATATACTTCCTCATTCGCAATATATGAGGCCCTTTCAATGAAAAATTCAGCTGCCTGGACGCTACTGCCGTAGCGAAGCTTCAAAGCGGGACTCAGTCGTGCTGAAACACTGAGGATGCTCATCAACAAGAAGAGACTTGTGGAGCGCATGTCTTTCCGCAAACGCTCGGTATATTGCTCTTTGGGAATGAAGCCAAGTTGGAAATACTGCTGGGTGAGGAGTCTCACCCCATCGATGACATCTGCCGTTGGGGGCAGCGAGTCCCAGTCATCGGTTGACCGTCGAGGGGATGTTGACAAGCTTCCAGTGATCGACCGGCGTGACTTGGCCGCGGCTCCAGTCACACCTTTGTTGGACTTGTCCGATCTCGTGCGAGGGTGCCTATACTCCCGGTCCAAATCAGGTTGTCCTCTGGTGGGAAAGACGCTGTGCACGAACATGAGTATGTCGAGGTTAGACAAATGACAGTGAGAGGGCAACGGAATTTGTCTCGATGAAGTGGGAGTCATGACTGTCGCGACCTACCATTCTTCGGCGGGTATGCCGGCTTCAAAACATGACTTGCACGGTGATTTCCCTTTCTCGTGAATACATTTACTTCTCATTCGGCGGCATCTGAGCAAAGTCAAGGTCAACGGCCAATCCATGTGCATGGAGAGTAGCAAGAAGGCTTGTTGAAAAAAAAAAAAAACTGACGAACTGACCTTCGACACGCAATGGGAGAGCGGCGCTTGATAGCAGGGGCATGTGGCGCACGACTAGCATTACAGGCGGCATCGATGCTCATGGGACTGGTGACAGAGACGGACTCCCGGGGGCTTGTCGAGGCAAGAGATGACGCTGCAGTCGCTGTTGCAGAAGTAGATGCAGACGCATTCTCGGATGCAGCGGTCATATCGAAATTGTGGTTCATAGTCGCGAGATCCATCGTATTTGTCGGAGAGCGGCGAAAAAGCTCGACAGGCGAATGAAGTAAGTGGCCTGGAATGGAAGTCCAAAATGACTGCACGTTTGCGCCTTCGTCTACCCGATCCCGTTTGGTCCGTCTGTGCGCTTTACTTTGGTGTTGATGTGCCTGCCGGCGCCACGCTTGCGAGTGATGATGAATACGCCAGTCAGTGGTAAGGACGGGAATGGTGTCGTCGTCGAGATGGCGCACGAAGTTGACTAGTTTGAGTTGATTAATTTCTTAATTGATCAACTGACAACTGACTGGCAATATCGAACAAGGACAGATTTGAATGGGACCACATGGACCAGAGACAACAAACGCAGTCGCCAGTGTGTGTAACGCAATGGAACTGAAAATCTCAGGTTCGTCAAAGCCGGGACCGTCGATGATTATTATGTGCATCATCGCATGGACCGGCAGACGCACACACTGGATTCAGGTAGGTCTGGGGTGTACCTTCCGCAATAAGCGGGCTGCTAGGTGCATTCGTAGGTAAACTTCCCTGCCCAGGGTCTCGCCTGCCTATTAAGTACATGTACATACCTAGGCAGGCAGGTGGTATGCATGGAGGAAGGTGAAGTAGGCAAGTATGTAGGTAATTCCGAATTGTCACGGCAAGCAGGTAGCCAGAAGTAGGCAGGGGATCGGGGCGAGGCCAGACTCATTCTCGACGGGTACTTAATAAAAGCCGTTATAGTGCACGCAAGGAGTTGTGGAGGGCGAGTTGGGGCATTTGGGTTGAAGCAGTCCCGAGGATCAGATGCGTGATGTGCATTGCATTGATGCGCGGAGAGGTGTTGACTTGTTGGGCTGGACACTTTATCCAGATCTAATTATGTCTGATCCGGAGGTTACAGTGGGATACAGGGGGTGGCAGCTGGCAGACACTGGCAAACTCTGGCAGTCATCAAGTGTGTGACAGCAGCGTTCTCCACTAAGGCCCGGCTTTCCGTGGCACACAGTAGCGCTTGCCTTGCTTGTGTTGCTGTTTACCCGACTTCGAACAAGTTGCCCTAATACGTACTAGCGTGGCATGTGCTCAAGGCCGATTCGGGCGCGTCCGAAGAAGGCGTGCTCCTTCCTCCAGCGTTCGCTTCTTCTCTTCCCATTCACATAACATACATATGTACTATGCACATATCTAGGTATAAGACATACACACTGACCCAGTATGTACCTACTTACCAAGGGATTAAAAACATCGCCTCTATCATTTTCACAGCGAAAACGTATGATGTACGCACGGGGGCAGTTCCCGCGGCAATTCTCATACGCAGCCAAAGTACATATGTACATAGCTGATTGGACTTTTGTGCCCCTGCGGGTGGCGCCTTTCTTTGGGGAAACAGGCACTCGGCAAGTACATATACGGAGTAAACCACGCGCAATGTTCGTGCCTGCGGCCTGCCTGCCTGCTTCTCTGCTTTTTTGCCTGCCCGTCTGCCTGTGCCCGTCTTGCCTTGCCTGCCTGTCTGTATGTCTACTCCGTAGTCTGTGGAACCCGAGCCCGCCTTGTCGGCTCGGGAGCCACGGGCCACGGCCATCAAGGCCCCTTGCGTGATTCCTTCTTTTGACACCCCTTCGGCAAGGCATCTCTATAAAAGCCCCGGCGATCAAGGTGATCTCATTTTGCCGACTTACTTAGGTATCTGCCTCGATTGGACCCTCTTCGAGCACCACTGTTCGAAACGCCTTCTGAATGCTAAACTTCGTCACTTACATGATGTTACATCATCCTTGCCATCCGCCGCCCTCGCCGTCCTCGCCGTCCTCGTTGTCCTCACTATTCTTGCTCTCCATGAAAGTTTGGGGTGAAAGACCCGCCTTGCAGTCGAAACACATACTACGGTAAGAAACAGATGCAACATAGCTGCGACGACCTGAGTCCCTGACTCCAATGACTGCTCTTAGGCGCCCGAGATTGTCCATCGCGACACTGACACACCCTGACATTTTTCTGGCGCAAGCAAGAACCTTGCTGCGTGGTGACGAGGCCTCTGTCCGTCCTTATCAGCCCTCAACCTCATTCGGTCCTGCGCGTGAGGAGACGTGAGTTAAAATGCCTCATCGAGCAATATGACAGTAACAAGCCATCCTTACTCCGTATGAAGAAGTCGACAGATGGATAGTCTGAGGACTGATAGACCCAGCACTACTCCGTGCTGGCTAACCAGTCTAGGGTTCCCACGGTCGCAATATCCGTTGGAACCGAGAAAGTCAACGAAGCCATCCCCTTTCTGGATCTTACCCCGTTCTGCACACGCGTTGCCTCGCCCAGTCCCCCCTGGCCAATTCTATACACAGCAGGGGGTAATGCCCTACCTACCTAATTATATCATTCTAGTCGTTCGGAGCTTCCTACTCTGTCCAAGATAAGTAAACGAGACTGACATACTAGGTATGTAATATATACATTCTTCATTTGTGCCGGCACAGACACGTTGCCGGTGGCCCTGCAACTCGGCACTTTGGGATCGAAAGCCGGGATGAAGAACCCTGAATTTTCGTCCCCTGGTATCGCGCGCTTGGTTGGAGTTGAGAGATACAGACGTAGGTATGTACGGAGTATACTCCGAGATGAGAAAAAGTTATGAAGTGTCTCGGCTCTTTGCATGATGTGGCCACTGCAAGAATCGAAGGCTATTCTCCAGTCGCTAGACTTCCGCCACAGCTACTTGTTCTCTCGAGTTCATTGCAGATAGTAAGCAGGCGGCCTTCAAAGGGGAGACATTACGGAGTATTCGTGTCACTTCTTCTCATCAAACACACAAAGCCAGAGCGCGCCTACAGGTACTTGACGGTAATACGGCGTATACGGGCAAGTTTTGCGGAATTATGATGTTAGATCAGCAGATGACCGGACAGCTTCTGCGGCTCCAAGGATCTTTCTAAATTCTATCAGAGAGGACAAAAAGCTAAGAGTGAACAATTGCCGCTGGCACTTGCTGGGGTGTTTGATACGCACACGTGAATATAGGTATGTACATACCTACTACCTACCTTACGTGAAGCAGCCATGTGAGGCCTAACTTGTCGGCCAATCTCATCGAGCCAGCCTCGCCAGGGCCCGATTCGATTCGTGTCTAGGTACTCCGTAGGTACTCCGTATTGGTGCCACAGACGAGCACCCGGCCGGCCGGCACTGTCACCTTGCATGTTCCGTCGCGTTAATGTTGCATTTAGCGCATCTGCATCTGGTGGTGCATCTGATGTGACTGGACGCAGTTCCAAGCCAGCTCGACGAAGGCGGGCTCTCTCCGCAACATACAAGTCCCCGGAATTCCAAGTCCCCAGGGCCCACGTGCAAGTGACTCGGAGACCCCGGTACCCCGGCTCGAATGGCGTCCCAGTGAAGGTCTTAAGAGTCAAGACTCGCTTCAGGTCACTGACAGGGGGCTGTAGCTAATCGCGTCGCAGCGTGATGAGGGATACATAGGTCCTGCTGCATAGTTGGTGCAGTGCCAGAAGTAACGGCAATGTTCAAGTGACAGAAGTTTCCACATACTCCACGTGACACTCAAAGTCGCGAATTGTCAAGCAGGGGGATGTGGAGCGCGCGACCTAAAGCGAGTCTTAAAACCTCCATTGGGATACGCAGTACATTAGGTACGTAGATACGGAGTACGTAGGCGCAAATTTCGCGCATCGACCTCTGCGAAGTTTGATCTCGCAGCCCACAACTACACCAGTGACCCAGTGACTCATCAAGCAGAGAGGTCTCACGCGTCCGGTATTGCGCATCTCAGAACATTTGAATCTCCCTTTACATTACCTAGAGTCTCGGTGTCTCCCTTTCGGCCCAGTAAAACCCTACCAAGGTCTTCTCTCACGAAAAGGCTTGCTTCGTCTAGGTCATCCCCACGAAAACTCCCCCTCACAATGGTAGCTCTCACGACCATAGACCTGCCCTCGCTGCAGAAGATCTCATCGGGCAAAGTTCGTGATTTGTTCAGTCTCCCCGACTCCGGTTCTCTTCTGTTCGTTGCCTCGGATCGTCTCTCGGCGTTTGACGTGGTCATGACGAATGGAATCTCCAACAAGGGCGCCATCCTGACTCTCATGTCGGCATATTGGTTTCGCCTTCTTTCCGAGCGCATCCCTGACCTGAGAAGTCACTTCCTGAGTCTGGAGATTCCTGCCGGCGTCTTGACTGCATCGGAAGCCAGCCTCATCAAGAATCGCAGCATGCAAGTCCGCAAGCTCGAGGTTGTCAAGGTCGAGGCCATTGTGCGCGGTTACCTCACAGGCAGTGCGTGGAAGGAGTATCAAGCCAAAGGAACGGTTCACGGCCTCGCCATGCCCGCAGGCATGCAGTTGAGTCAAAAGTTTCCCCAGGCCATCTACACGCCCAGCACAAAGGCCGAGGCCGGTGAACACGACCAAAACATCCACCCTGACGATGCATGGAAGGAGATTGGCGACAAGGACACGGCCAAAAAAGTGGAAGAGTTGTCATTGATGATTTACGAAACGGCAGCGGCATATGCAGAAGAACGTGGCATTATCATTGCCGATACCAAATTCGAGTTCGCCAGGGATCAGGACGGCAACGTATACCTGGTCGACGAGGTCTTGACTCCCGATTCTTCGCGCTTCTGGCCCAAGGACGGATATGAGCTGGGCAAGGAGCAGGACAGCTTTGACAAGCAGTACATTCGGAATTGGCTCATCAAGGAAGGTTTGAAGGCGCAGGAGGGTGTCACTATTCCCGAGGACATCGTGGAAGCGACGTCAGCCAAGTACAAGGATGCGTTTTACAGGTTAACAGGCGAAACATTTGACACGGCCGCTGCCAGAGGCTAGGGAGGGGACTCAGGGGAATAAAGGAAATACAGGGCCGGAGTCGACGGGATCAAAGTATAGGGGAATAAAACGACACAACAAACACAAATTAGGGAAGCAGTTGCCAAATGGAGATGGACGATAAAAAAAAAAACCCCCCAAAGAATTCACGTATAATAATGCACATTCTCTGTCTATATCAATTTCAATGTCATCGGACTATTCCAGATCCCGATTCCCCGTTGCCGTCGCCAAACCTGGACCTCCAGGGCCCAAAGTCTATTTTCCCTCAATTTGCATCCCATCTTCCCCATAAGAAGAAGAAGAATGGAACGAAATGAAAGGGGGAAATGGAAAAATGGAAACCAAAAAGAAGCTAGGAAAGAAACGCGACTCTTGGCTTTCTTGACCAGCGCAGTTTGAAGTTTACTCCATGTTATCGATTTGTCATGATTCGAGAATAGCCGCCCTTAATCCTAGCATGGGAAACGCCATGCTCCACCACATCGCGTTTCACAAACGCGCAATCAAACTTTAAAAACTGCACGTCTCTGTTTTGAACAAAGCAAGGGAAGGGAATAAAGAACGAAGAGGAAAGAAAAAAAAAGACCCGGGCCCGTGACTAATCTCCGTGGCTGGGGAGGCAGACTCGGCACTTGGCTTTGCCTGCAAGCTTGGTCGGCAAATCGCAAAATGCGGTTAGGTACCTGTTGCACTCTGATTTGTGTTGACAAGGCTGATTGTACGGAGTACCTACCACTGCACAGGAATGGGAGCAGCCGTCGAGAACGGGATGGACGGATGACCCAGTGAATAGGATAACTGCTCTTGAGTCTTGGGTAAGTGTGTCTACGGTCTACCTACGATCTCGTATGCATTCCATAGCTCTGCGGTTCCAATTCAGCAAGAGGCATTCATTGAAATTTGTCTATTGACTCTGTCTTTGTATATTTCGAATCGTCAGCCTCTATGTACCTCCGCCAGCGGCTAGGTGGGGGGTACTGTCTAAGCCTGCCGCTCGCTCGCTCGCGAACCTTTCTACGTCGTTCAGGATTGGGCCGTACGGTACGGAGTATCATCCCCGCGCTCACTTTCCTCTCGAGCAAACAACTACCTACTGGGAAAGTGGAGCGGATGATGCCGAGAGGGTTTTTATTTGTTGTTGTTGCCCAATGCCCGGAGGCACGCCATCGACACTTACATCACGGCTGGGTACGGAGTAGGTATGTACATAATTCGTTGATACAGCACTTGGGGGCTCGGCTGGGCCGGCATCCATCACTTGAAAGGGCGTTGACATCATCCACTGGGCGCGAAATTATACGGAGTTGATATGCCAACCATGGCGACGTATAAGGTATGTACCTACCTGTGGACGTGTGTGCCATTTGTGCCATGTGTGGGTTCTTGCAAAGTCTGGGATGTAGGAATTGAAGCATTCAAAGTACTGGTTTGCTTACTATGAGTGTTTTTTTGTTCGTAAATGCTCCGCAGATTTTTATAAATGATCTATTTCTCTCTTACGTATCAGTATACAAGCGTTCGAGCTGTATATTTGGTGGTCCCTTTGACTCATCCTTCGGCCTCGAATTGACTGTTTCCATGTTTTCTTTTTTTTTGCTCACTTGTTAAGCTTTCTTCCTGGTCTCAGACAAGGTGGTGAAAGGCTATTAATAAATTTACGTACGGAGTACTACTCTCACTCTAACACATAAGCAGACATAATAATCATATGTACTTACACGCGCGCGCGCGTCTAAACTTTGAAGACTGAGAGGGAGGAAACAGACTCAGAACGAACAAAGTTCTAGGTATTGGACACGTGAGGGTGCTCCGTAGCACTTCAGAGGGTTTGCACAAGATTGGTTACGAACATACATACTCTGCAGGTACATTATACATCCAGGTTCCGAAGACGTCACTGATGATTCTTCCACACCCACTTCTTCGATACAACCCCCCCTTTCTTTCCCCCCCTCTCCCCAGCGGCTCCTCGGATCTATGCCAAATTCCATTTTAGGCAACTCTTCTTCTCAAAGAGTGAAGAACACCGAGTCTTGTCTTCGCAAGACTGTAACCCACCTCGGCTCGGCTTATTCTAGCTAACGAGCGTGGCCGGCTTGAACCTTCCTATTACACCGGGACGACATGGTCCCGGAGCACCAAAGATGTTCCCAGGGTCGGCCAGTTTCCCAGCCGAGCATCTCATGCATCGGGCATCCCGGATTCTCCCCCATTCTCCCCCCCAGGCTCAGGGCTGTCCGCTCGTTCGGTGGCTATCTTCTCGGCTGCAATGGGTGACCCGATGGAGCCTTTCAGGAATAAAGTCGTTCAGATGAACCGGCCAACTCTCCGCAGACAATCGAAGCTACCCCGGCAACCCACCTCAGGCTCTGGAACCATACGTGTGTGAAAGGCGTTCCAAGTCGGAATATTGGCCTATCAGACACTGGAAATTTGAGCATGTTGCCCCTTTTGAGGTTATAGGCCTCTCCTGCCGAGCCCTCCCTGCACTCTCAATTCGTAAAGCGACGGTACATTGATGCGGCATTGCGGATGCGACGGGGATAGTGCCAATGGCCATAGTGGTACGTACGTCGTATGTATAACATGGGGTTGCAGTCATATAGTCGTATCAGTTGACAAGACGGTGATTTAGTCTTATGCGTATATTCAAACTCTAGTCTGGCTGTTTGACCTTCGGGGCGTGGGGAAGGATACACTTTTGCCGATAGTTCCTGCCATAGCTAGGTACACATGCTATTACTACGGGGAGCCGGCCGGCCACCGAAGCAGGGCAGAAACCATTTTGGTGTGTATAGTCGACCTAGGTAATACGTATGCATGGTTCAGGGCTGTAACAAAGCGACTTCGTGACTGCGTCTGGGTTGGAAAGTGTAGTCATAGGTACGCCGTACGTACCTTACTACCTTGTCTATGGACACCGAAATACATATTGATTCAGATTGTGCGTTTCATACGGAGTAGATGGACGAAAAAGGGCAGTTCAACCCTCAGGGAGAGAGGGGAAGAGAGTAGGTAGCGATTCAAAGAGGAGGAGAAGTCAAGGATTGTTGGTGTGGAAATACTCACCCACCAAGTTCGTGGTAGGCGTCAAAGAGAGAGGCCGCCCACAAGATTCGCGCATACCAATACAGGTCCCTACTACTCTATACGAGTACAGTCACAGAGTATATTTGGGATGGATCTAAGTCTCCGTGGACCGTCCGCCGCTGGTCCAAGGCAAGACTCGGAGAACGAGATGCCGCGCCTCTTTGTGCCGCATTGTTCTCGGCTCTCCGATTTCTGGGGTGCCTTTTTCATGGGTCAACCGTCAACTTGCTCACCATGGCCCGGGGTGAAGGATCCTATAATAGCGCGCATGGCAGGTTAACATCTATAACATCTACAAGTATAGAGTATAGAGTACATCCAGGGAGATCTAACACAATGGGGCTGCGGGCATCGCGGCCTGTCACAGCATCGGCTTTCGCTGGCTGCATTATTTCCTTGTTGAACCGGACTCGTCGGGCACTGACTGGGCTTTTCACCGCAATAAACACGTACACGGTCTGGGCTGCTCAGGCGGATCGCTCCCGGCTCCTGAGTCGTGACTTGCATCAGTTGTCTTGTCCATACCCTTGCCGGCATGACCACTTTCTGCAATGAGCTATCGGACGCTGCAATTCGAATCCTCGGTTTTGCGACTGAGGAGTAATCGAAATGACCCCAGACTTGTTGCGTAGCCTACGGCTGTGATTTTGTAGCAATTAAGGCTTCACATCCTGGATGGGGTGTTCACGGCTCGGTCGGCATCTTGAGCCCGGCTGCCCGGGACAAGGAATGAACAGAAGAGAGACACAAATACCAGGCGCCCGTCACTCGAGATCATCATAAGTTCCGCAATGTACGGCTTCTCAACCGACCAATACCGAACGGACGATTGCATCATCTTCATTGGTACGGTCTATACTCTAGACATGCAGCTATCGTACAGTATCGGTGGTCAGTCGACGGCAAGTATAGGGTAGAGATGATGCAATCATGCAATGCAATGCTTTGAATGCAACGAGGTAGACTTGGGGGCTTAAAGGTCCATTCGGGAAAAAGGGAGAATGAGAGAATTATCTCATGCTTGCCTTGTGCTGGCCATTGATCTTGCAGATCATGATAGTCAAGTCTAATTATCGTAACTCTTGCGGAGGTCTCTTGGCTACACTTTACTTGATGTTGCCTGACTGTACATAGTACTTTGTGCTAGAAAGCCCCCAAAAGATGCTGAGCTATGACCTCCAGTGATTTGACGACTAATAACACTCCTCATAATCTCATTGAGGGCTGACAGGCTACAGCTGCCCGTCAGTCGACAGGTGTCGAGCATCGCTCAGCACCTGGTACCAAGACCTCACTTTGCCCACTCTACGCCTCGTCTCTTCAGCTTTTGTTCCCAGTTCATTAGAACTTCAATATTCTTAGTTCAGGGCCTTTGACGGAGATGACACCACTCACTTTGTTTGATCCCTTGTGAACTCAATCCTCACTTGAATGACACACCTCAAATTGGTTTCTCATTTGATAGCCGGATAGAGGTCGATATAGCACTACAATGTTCTACAGTCACGAAGGTATCTATAGAATAGGGCGTCGTACGTCCACAGACGGCTAATCAGCTTCCAGTTCTAAGCAACAGCCAGTATGGCGTTTCTACAATATGGTACATCATCCCACATTCACAACTTACAAGTCTTGTATAGCTTCAGACCCCAAGGACTAACCCAATACAGGCTTATAGCAACTGTTGGCAAAAACAACCAGCCGAAACTGAACAGGAAGACTATTCAGGGGGTCAATGTTCCCAAAGCTTGTCAAAAGATCATCGATCCGGGAGCTCCTCTCGCTCTGCGACTTCAGGGGAACTTACTCTACGGAGTCTCTCGAGTCTTTGCACACCAGTGCAATTATGTGCTTTCCGATGCCGAGAAGACACAGTCAGATATGATGACCTTTTTCCGGTCCATGAACACGAGTGAGATTGACCCAAAAGCCGGAAAGGCCAAGTACGTGTCGCCCGTCGGTTCCTCCATCAAGATTCAGCCCCTATCCAGCCCGAAACCAAAATCGGGATTTCAGAAAGACAAAATGTCTGCACCAGGAATCGGGAGAAAACGTTGACCGGTTTCAATCTAGGCGACAGCAGATCATGCTTCAGGACGATCCGCAGTTCGATCCGCTGGCCATGATCCCCCGCTTAGATGCAATGTTGGCGCATGAGGCCAAATTACACTTGATGCCAATGCAGGAATCAGGCCCGAATTTCTCGCAATTATCGCCCCTCGATCTATCTGCCGTCTCAAGTATGTGCACAAGCCGGCGATCGAGCATGGTGGGCCTCGATCTACCGCCGTCATCGCATTCTGTCGGAAGTTACCAGCTGCCTGGTATTCTATGCCACAGCTCTCCATTCAACAAAGCATTCCATGAAGCCGGGACCATGCAGGATAGCAGGCCCTTTGACGACCATGACACGGATCTAGATCCCATTCACGGGATGGGTCTTGAGTTCGATGCCGACGGCAACTTGGTCAGCATCATGGATGCTGAGCCCGAACTGCCACCCCTGCGTGCAACAAGCTCAGATCCGCTTCATACTGCAGGCCCAACGCTCCCACAAGTGGGGAGACGAGTTCAACATCAGCTAGGTGCAGGTCTGAACGAAGACAACTTTTTCGACTTTGGCGAAGATGCTCTTCCTGATGCAGAGCCATTTGCCGTGGCAGCCACGCAGCCAACTGCCGGGCAAACCCGCACTGATGGCGTCCTCACTCTCACAACTGAAACCACGGAGAGTGACCAAATCTCGGCCACGACACATCTCGCTCATGGTCGCAGATTCAGAACCATGGTGGATCAAGAAGTCCGCGTGTCACGCGATGAATTTCGTATCTGGTCTGACAACTACGCCGCCAACATGCACTTGGCCCGGAAACGGGTCAAGGGCACGACGCTCGCCAAAGCCAAGGCCAACGCACTCCAATTTATGTATGGTAACGGGATATCCAGCATCGGCGCGCTGCAGCAAGACTTTGGTGTCCAGCATCCACTGGCGGCTGAGTTTGCCGGCACCGTCTTGCAAGCCCGCCTACTAGGGCTTTCGATTGATGTAACGGAACAGTCCCACGCAACGAGAGGAAGGCGACGTAAATCCCCCGAAGCCTTTGGCCAAGAAGAAGAAGACGAAGATGGACAAGAGGACGGGAAAGACACCCGAAACGTAAAGCAGCGTCGTCTAGAAACCCCTGCCGATGAGCTCGGCCGACGCGGAGAAGAGAACGTTGATTTCGGAGACGAGCTCATACACTTTGGCGACGACTCGGCTCCAGAAATCGGCATGCGAGCAGCCCCCGCAATGGACGACAAGAACTCCTCCATGCTTGCCATGCCATGGAGCCGGCAAGGCTCAGCCGTGCCTGGATCAGCCACCCGCGCTGCTCCTGGAAGTGCTCAGAAACCATTACACGCACCCAGTCCTCTACACGGCCGTGGCAGCGTCGTCGGTTCCATAGAACGACACAGCGACCCCATCGAGGATCCCTTCCATGATATGGGTCTAGGATCTCAGCACTCCTCTATGTTGCTTAGCTCGCATGGCCTGGGGAATACCAACCATGAGACGCAGGCTTCCGTGGCTGGACTTGACATCTCTAGCCATGACTTCCTGGACTACGTCACAGAGCAGATGCATCATCATGGAGCTCCAGGTCCAGATACTCGGGACAATAAACGCTGGATTCGGTTCGAACAGCTCGCCAGTCCAGAAGTCCACAGTAAGATGGTCGCCGCACAGGCTTTCATGCATATTCTGTCCCTGGCGACCAAGAATGTCGTTTCTGTTCGACAGGAGGGCGTGCTGGACAAGAATCCGTTTGGCGTGCTTCATATTGGGTTTGCAGCCGAGGTTGGTCGCATCTGACGAAAGGATTTATACAGGTACCTAATAAATGATGCAAGGTAAAAAAAGGGGTGGAGGGAAATAGACTCAGAGGCCCCCGTCTGGTTTCCCCCGCGCTAACCTTTGTCGTCAGCTTTGCTGTCCATGGGGCTGCTGGCTACCCTGTTCCTGTTCAGGTCTGAATTGGCTGGCGTTGTGATGCATTTGTCTTTTCATGTTATTCCTTCGTCTATTTCTCTGTTAACAACTTGCTTCATCTTTCCCCATTCCTGCCGCATGTTCTTTGGCTGGCCCAAAAATGGCAGGACGTCTTGGCGAGTCTCAACAGGTAACCGTCTATTTTTATCCATCGAAAGTGGCGGGCCAAGTTTCATCACCGAGTCGGCATATACACACACAAGTACGTCATGTTTTCAGGCGGCAGATTAGGGAACGCGTGACACGAGTTAAGAGTCACGACTGTGATCTGCCATATTTATATGCGTCTTTATTAGGCACGGGATCCCTGTTTTCATATATTCATCTGCACTGCTTTTTTTGTTCAAAGGAATTTCAGGGCATGTACTCTGTACTTAACTATAGGAAACCTGGTACATAACAGATCGCTTGGGAGAACAGCAGCGGCGTACGGCTCCGGTGGACACGGGTGGTATTCACAGATATTGTTCATTTTATTGAATCTAGACCCCTATATCACTGTATGACTGTGGTACGGGGATCCTGTGGCAACAGGCAGGGTGGCAGAACAGTATATTCAGCTAACTACAGAGCAAGAATCAACACAGGAGATTCGTGGGTCTAAAGGGGTGGAAGAGATTTCCACTCGACCCACTGGCCACAAGCGCACGTGACCTGGCATGTGACCTGAACACACCTATTCCTTCAACACATTTCATATTGGCTATTTTGGGATCTTAAAAACAGGGCTTGAAACATGATGGCTTAGATAGGTAGTCAATTTGCAGATCATTCCTCGACAAAGACTTCGAAAGAATTGTTTTATTCATCAAATAGGTCCTCGTCGTCCTGAACGCCTTCCCTATCTTCAAACCTCATGTAGCTACTCATGTCAGCGTCTGGACCAGCAACTATCTGCCATGCCTCCTGTACTGGGAAAAGAACGGAGTCATTGAAGGCCACGTCAGGAGCGAATCTGCCAAACGTTCCAATGTTGTCTTTCACGCTGAAAGAGCCGGAGCCACATGTCTGTTCGTAACGCAGTCGCCACAAGCACTTGGTCGACTGTGAGCTTGGTACTGTGGTAATGAGCTTAGAGAGAGCTGTGTCTAACAGAGCCTGAGAGTTGAGGCGAGAGGGCGTGCTCAAGTATACCACACCTGTTGATTCAGAAGCTTCGTTAGCGAGGCAATTCTTCAAACGCATGAGAACAAGAATAATGGCGCGTTGAGTTGGTGTATCAGTTTGTCAGAGATAAGAATCGTCATTGTAATTCAGACAATGTAGATAAGTATTCATATGTGTAGTTCATCAGAACACGCGGGGTGGAAGGGTAAGCCAAAGAAAGGAAACATGTAGTACTCACATTGTCCAACGGGGCACTCTCCGGTATCGCTTGAGTGAACCAAAGCGTAAATAGGGTATTGTGAGGGAGTGCCATCCTCATCCAGGACAGATCCGGCTGGAAAAGCTACCACAGCTGCACAGGGTAGAGGTGCTCCTGGGACGACAGCCTCAAACATTGCTGAGAGGGGAGCATCGATAATGGCACTTAGCCGACTGACGCAAAGACCATCATCTGACGTCTCGACATCGTCTCTGATGAAGGTTTTGGTCTCAACGGTCACGTCGTTTGTGAGTGTAATGGCGACCAGATCTTGGCCATCTTTGGAGACATGCTTCGTGTCTGACACGCCGACGCCCAGCATGTAAATGGTGCCGCCCACGGCGCCAGCGCGACAACCTACCTGAGCCACCTCTGATAGACCACCCCACTTGGGATAGACGGCGGCAAAGCCAGCGCCAAATACCCCCATGGACTTGAGATGCCGATGGATGGAAGCCAGTCCGTCGCCAACGGAAGTATCTTTTTGAAGAGAAAGTGTCAGAGTCGCAACATACGACTGCGTTTGTGAATCGAGCTTGAACTCTCTTTCGAGAAATTCAGCCAGTGGCTCTGATTCTCGCGACTTCCATAGTTCGGTTTGCGGCTCAACGTCATATTCCAGAACGAACTTGAGAAACTTCATCAGAGAACGCTTCGCCCGAGTCGGGATGTCTTTATTGGAGAAGACATCCTCTCTCGTCGAAGGGATCCGAGTCAGTGACGGTTCCGACGTTTCAGAACCGGGCTGAAAGATGAAGAATGAGCCAACGGCCAGAAACTCAATCTGCCGAAACGCCTTGGAGGCAACGAGCTGGTTGAGAAGTTCCGACCGCGTGTGAACCGGCTGCGGAGCCAAAGCAATGCTATACGACCGTGATGCCGCGAGACCATCACCGTCTTTGAACACCTGTGCGGCGGCGAATGGCTCGTTGCCCTCGACGGAAGCGTACTTTTCGGTCCACTCATCCGCTTCCTGTAGACTCAGCGCAGCTTCGGCAGCGCCATAGTATTCGTTGGAGTCGACGTGCAGGATGTTCTTGCCCGAGCGAGACAAAGCTCTTTTCGGCCGTGGTCAGGAAAAAAAGTAGACCCGTTGTCAGTTTTTTTTTCAGCGATCCAGCTTTCGGAACAGTAGCAAAGCCGATGGAATCCAAGAAGCTTACAGGGCGAGGAGGGACTGTTGGAGCCCTGTGCCGCTGATTACTACATCCCATTTTGTTTCTGAGAGGGATTCCATGGTGCAAAGAGAAGTGAAGAAGAGGGGGAGATTGTGGAATAAGAAGAGAAACGCACGAGGCAGGTTTTATGTGCGCTGGATTGGAGTTTTTTTGCTGCGGCAACGAGAAAAATTGTGGGGACAATTCTCGCTTTAAGCCCCTGTGCGGGTAATGTTCGGCCCGTGGATCGAACAAGATGTTTCTGGGCAGAGCTTTTTTTTTCTTTTCCTCTTTTCTTCTCTTTCTCATCCACCGCTCCTTTTTCACGCGCTATGCATTGTAGGCACAATTGTGCTGGTGGCATCGCGGGTTGTAAATTCTTCATTGCAATTTACTTTCGCTGGAGCGGGAGATTGATTTGTCGGCCGGTATCTACTGCTCTAGAATAAAGTCTGAAAGGGTGGTTCGAATGGTTGACACATGCCTAATTAGCTCCATGACAACCAGTCATGGCATGATTTGTGCTATGCATTGCGTGGATTTAAAAATGGCAATTGCGGGTATCACTTCATAGTTTTATTGCCTTCCGTGACCCCAAGTATCAATTATTTTACACTTCCTTGCCTGCTATCGCAGATGTGACACCTTTCCACCGTTCGGTAGCCCAATTGATAAGGCCTTCCGACCTCAGCATTTTTGAGGATAGAATGACACCTCCATGCTTGGACACTGACAGAATTCTAGTTTTCCCTTCTTGACAATCAATAACAATCGTGACAGTCTCATCGCAGAGAGATTCCTCCAAATTGTCGGGGTCCACGAGAAGCCAGAATTTTCCGTCCGAGGGTCGATCGGTTTCTTTGCCGGTAAATACTACAGCAGTGCACGCCACAGGGAATGATTTGATGGTGAGGGGAGTAGGATCCTTTCGGGTGCATAGTATCATCTCGCGGTCTGCGTCGTAGTGTGCTCTGGGGATTTTGGTGTCCCGTAGAGCAGCAAGCGTGGCTGCCCAAGCTGCATCGAAGGGATTTCCATCAAAGGATATAAAGAATATGTCGATGTAGAGGACCCAGTACGCAACCACGTATGCTTCTCCGCGCTGGCTGCTGGGATTTTCATCATCCTCGTCCATAGCATCATCTTCGGCGACAAGGCGTTCCGACGGTCGGGTATGCCAGATCCTCAAGTCGTCGGGTTGTACGAGATTGGACCCGTGAAGTAGGGAATATATTCTGGTGCTCAGTGTCTGCGCCAATGTCGTAGGAGGCCCGCCAGGCAGAAACTGTGGTGCACAGCCGGTAGCCATCTCGATGTTGGGTACAAGGATATCATAGTCCCAGAGCTCGGATTTTGAATTTGAAGCGCGGTAGTTGGCAATGTCCCGAGTCAAGAGTGTCTCGCCACGAATACCACAAATTACGGTTGTGTCTCCCATTCGGACAAGAGAACTGCCGTGCGGATGTGAGAGGCTCGACAAGTTCACCGTAATCGGTCGGGCCTGATTTGGCGCTCTGCCATTGCTTCTGGCCGGTTGCACGTCATCCCTTGACGGGTTGAGGTTGGCGAGCAGATATGGATGAGGTGAAAGTTTTGCAAAGGTTGCTCGGGACAGGCCGGCGTCGGATGCCATGACGAAGGCGTATAAGCTTGGCCTTTTGTTTCGACCGCGATCAATGGGATGACTACGACCTGGGCTGTGTGTTGACTAGCGATCTGTATGATGCTGTGAATATGATAGCGCGACGTCGCCGGTCGGGCATGTCAGGAAAAGTTGATGGTAGCCTCGCTGGAGCAAAGCGGTGGACAACGAAGCAGCCAATGAGGGGACGAAATGGGATGAGGGCGGGGCGCGAGGCTGTCACTTTCAGGTGTGTCACCGTGTGTGGCATCAACTCACCATCTTGTCCAACGCCAGCCACCTGGAGCCACCTGGGGCAAGAGTCAAGAGTGACAGACACTTTGTTAGTCTTTGATCCATGTGGCTTAGATGGTTTCAATTTACGAGATCTCCTATCAATTGAATCAAACTTCACCTGTTACATTATTTCTCTCGAAACCTTCAACCGAGCAGCTGATCTCTCTCAGCAGCAGTGGGAGTTGGAGAGAGGAAAAGTCTGAAGCGGCAGTGAGACTCGCACAAGGTGACGCCGTCGGACAAAACCCTAATAATACTGTAACAAGCGCCCTCGACGGCCCTTTTGGCTGCTGAAGCATTCGGCAGGCGGCGGCAGGCTCCCGCATACCCACTGACCAGTCAGAGACAACCGCAGCTTTCCTTCCCCTCTCCGCGACGACGAATCGTCTCAACACTTCACCAAGCCTTTTTTATTTGCTGTCAGGCAGAGATGCCAAATCGGACCCAAAATCGCCCATTCGGAGTGAAGACGGCACAGCACGGCACAGCAACACGTTCTTCAACAAAAAGGAAACCAACCCCGTCGCCATGGCAGGCTGTGTCTTTGGCGCCAGAGCCGGCTGCAGACTGATGAGCCGGACATGTCCCATATTCTTCACCGAGCTATCAAGTCGGTACGACCTCTTGCGGGAGACATGCCAGACACCCGTCGCTCTCATCGCCAACGCACCTTTCTCGTCGCAAGCCCATGTTCACCGTGTGTGACGAGCTTGTGTCACAGTCTGCCACTAGTAGCTTGCTTCTCGTTTCCCGCCACCCTGGGAACATGACTTTCCTGAGTTTCCTCCGACGCTGTGCTGCAGCTGTCTCAGGCTGTCTGCATGAGCTGCTTTGACATGTTCCGTCAAGACTCAAGACTCAACCCACTTCCCACGCAGTCGCGCTCTTTTACCTTATTAACCCTCTCCACTTTGAACAACTGCGGTTCTCGATATCACCTTCGTCCGGTAGTATAATATACCCTGGCTCTCGTCTCTTGTTCTGTTCGATCTCACGATTCGCTCACCCTTCTGGCTCAAACACCCCTTTCGATATCGGGGTACCTCTCCGTTTCAGCCCGAACGGTGCATCACATCTGAATATAGATGCCCATTCACTCAAAGTGCCGACGTGAAACCGCATAGCGCTATATTCGCAGGCTAGGGCGCATACCGCAATCCTGCCTTTCATGTTGGACTAAGTGCGTCGCAAGCTCCGCCTCATTGCTACTTGGAAGATCATTCGGACATAGTCTGTCTTTTAGAAAAAAACATAAGAAAGAAAACCTTACTGCAGGAGCTCATCGCCCGCTGTTCCAGATGGCTCCAAGCTTTGGCACCCTTTCAGTCAGCGAGGCAATTGCACCATTTGGTCGCTCTTCATCGCAACTCACAAGACGCATCAAGGTTCCCAGCACTACCCCCAGTCTCCCAGGGCTTGTCCAGGCAAACACCGTGGACCCTTGGGCTCAATCTGGCAAATATGGATTGGGATGGACGTACTTTGCCCTCAGCTTAATATGCTGTGTTATGCTGGTGCGTATATGGCACTATTGGCAAGACAAGATCCGCCAAGCCATCTACAAACAGGAAGTCGATGATCAATACCGGGACATGCAAAATGGCCAACCGCAGCAAATATACCCGCACGGATATGGTCCACGAAACAAAAGTTTCCGTCCCAAGGCGCACTTTTCGTCTGTTGGTATCGTCAATGATACCTTGGCTTTGTTCCGATGGGTATTCTACCGATCTATTCCTGATCTTGCATGGAAGAAATGGCGAGTAACATTCTCATCTTTGGCAGTCCTCGCATGCGTCCTCGTTGCCCTCGTCTACGTCATATTGTACTGCTTTTTGCAACAGCCTCTGTACTGGGAGAGCATTCGATTCGGATCTCCGCCTGTGGCCATACGATCGGGAATGTTGGCGGTAGCCATGACGCCTTGGATCGTCGTCACTAGTATGAAAGCGAACATTCTCACTACGCTCATTGGTATCGGACCAGAGCGTCTGAATGTCTTTCATCGTTGGCTGGGATACATATGTCTTTTTCTTTCTCTCATTCACATGATTCCCTTTTATGTCCAACCAGTTTGGAAAGATGGCGGCATGGCGGTTTTCAACCAAATTTTCCCAGACGGCAGCGGCATCATTTACGGAACCGGAATCGCCTGCATAGTGCCACTGATCTGGCTTTGTGTGGCCTCTTTGCCCTGGATTAGGAGATTTGCGTACGAGACCTTTGTCATGCTTCATATTCCTGCTGGAATTGCCTATGTTGGTCTCTTGTTCTGGCACACCAAGAATGCTCTTTTAACCTGGGAGTACCTTTATGCGACCATTGCCATCTGGGCGCTCGCTTACCTCTTGAGAATCTCGAAACTCAACTGGGCCAAGCCGTGGCGTTCTGCGTTCATGGTAGGAGACGAAGCTGCCATTACGCTCATGTCTGAAGACGCCATCAAGGTCACGATACCCACCCAGATGCGGTGGAAGCCAGGCCAATACGTCTACCTCCGGATACCTGGAATTTCTCTGCACGACAACCATCCTTTCACCATCACCTCCCTTTGCAGTGAGGACTTTCTTTCTGAATATGGCGAGAATTACCGTGACTGTGTGCTCGTCTTCAAGCCCTTCAAGGGATTTACTCGAAAGGTTCTGGATACTGCCATCGCGAAAGGTCCCTTCCACACGTATCGAGCATTCCTTGATGGGCCCTATGGCGGCATGCGAAGAGATCTAGCTGCTTTTGATACCTGCATACTTGTAGCAGGAGGAAGTGGCATCACTTCGTTGATGTCGCAATTGCTCAACCTCGTGAAGCGAATGCGCGAAGGCAAGGCCATCACTCAAAAGGTTGTCGTCGTGTGGGCCTTCAAAAGGTTTGAGGCCATGGACTGGTTCCGCGAAGAGCTGCGCATATGTCGAGAGTCAGCACCTCCCGGCAGTGTGACGTGCAAATTCTTCATCACCGGAGCTGTCCGTCGTCGCCTGGGTAGTGAGATGACACCTCCGATCAGCGACCGAAACTCCAGAACCATCAACCGCATGCTTCACGATAGACTCGATGGTTTTGTGGCAGGCATTGCCTCGAAGCGCAACTCGGCGCTGATTCATATTGTGCCGCACGGTGATTCGGACCAACAGCATGAGCTCTGCGAGGATGACCAGGACTGCATTACTGCTCTCCCTCAACAGAAGCACCTACAAGCTCATAAATGCCCGGCGCCTTCTGATGATGGCTTCTCCACCCAAGGTGGACCTCATGGCTTTCCCAAGGACAAGAAAGTAGTCCAAGAAGATGTGTCTACGCCATCTGATGAATGTCAAATTCTACCTCTGCGCCGCAAGGAGAAAGCCCCTTCCTCGAACTGTGCATCTCCTAACCCTACCAATCATTTCTTGGACGCCAAGCCTAACGGAGACATCGACGCACACAGCATTCGGGCCCCTGAACACGTGCACCTCCATGATCGCAGTATGCCTCCCGCAGCCGCGAAACAAAGGCCAACCTCTACGATTGGACCTCCCGCTGGCTTCGACTTTGGATTTGCCTCCACGCCCACCGAACTGCAAAGAAATCTCATGAGATCTGCGTTTCCCATACCCCACGAGTTCGACTGCGGATGGAGCGTGGAGTACGGCCGACCGGATCTAGGCTACATGCTGAAGGAGTGGGCCACGGGCGGCTCAGACGGCAGGGGTATTCTTGGACGAAGAACAGCCGTGTTTGTGTGCGGTCCGGCCTCTATGCGAGTGGGTGTAGCGGACACTGTGGCAAGGCTGCAGGCTGAGATTTGGGGGGATGACGAGCTGGAGGAGATTTTCTTGCATACGGAGAATTATGCGCTGTAAGATGATACTCATGATGATGATTATTATGATGATACGATGAACGAATTTGTGTCCATGGGTACACGTTGTATGTACGATTTTGGTCTGGGGCGCGCTGGTGTTTACGGATATATGTACCAGGTAGACCCTGTGAGTGAGGGCTTTCCTTTTTAGATTTCCTTTACGGAGTATGTATTGCAACTTAGCTTATGGAATGTACGTTGTTTGTTGGACATGCTATAATGGGGTGGACTTAGGTTAGGTAGGTACATACGGTGTTCATGTCCGCCGGTCCGGCCGTTTACGATGGCTCGAATGGACGCGGCAAGATTTGTTCAAGAAGTAACTGCTCTAGATTGAACAGGCAAGTGTTCCACAACATGATGGCCCCCCCTTCTCCAGGAGTCCAGGAAAAACACAGCGGTGGGAAAGCAATCATATTATTAGTCCTGACTCCTCCACAGTCCCAGCAATCAGCAGATCCCGCGGCACCCAAAGCCAACTAATTACATACCTAACCCGGCAAGTCTATCTTGGGTAGTCACAGGAATACAGCTGTCAATCACAGTTCGCGCGCGAAAACGTCATTGGTGAATCGGTCGCGTCGAACAGATCCCCATAGTAATGGGCATCATGGACAGTTTTGCGGCCCATATGGGGACCTTGATGGGCAGGTTCCATACATCGTCATGTGTTCCGTAGAGAGAGAGACCTTGGGGTGCACAGCAGCGCGAACAGGTGTATGTATATATATATGTTTTTTTTTCCAAATTCCGTGTTCGTTCTTTTGTTCTTCCTCATCTTCAAGCTTTGTTCGAATTGTGAAACAGAACTTGTCTTACTTTAAAGGTGTCTTGTCCCCCTTCATCCTCCTCCTCCTCCACCTCCTTCCACTTATAAAGAACCCCCGTTGCGTTCTTCACCTCTACCAACGCATCCCCATTACCAATTTACTCGACATCTCCCCTCCCTTCCCCCCAAAAAAAACTGGGGACCGACGACCGACCACGATTCAGTATAAACTGTTATATCTTTTTTTTTTTTTTGGGACACAACGAGGATTCTTCAAAATGCATTGTGAGCGCGATTTGGAGAAAATGGCAAAGGGCTGGCAGATTGCCATGTCGTACTCGGAGAAGCGCCTCAAGAAATTGAATAGGTGGGAGGATTATGAGCTGGAGGAAGCTGTCCGAGGGGGGAAGATTGTGTTGGAGACGGTGTGTTTGTTTGTGCATGCTTGTGTGAAGCATGGGCAGTACCAGTACGTTGAAAGCTTCTCCCCTCCCTCTGCTGCGGGTTTTTTTTTCGCTTTCATATACTCCATGTTGCTTTCATTGCCTTTCCACCTTCTACGTTTTCTTTCTGTTGGAGATACTGGGCTATATTTAACCTTGTGTGTTCTACTAGAGTGCCCTATGAATTCTGGAGAGTTCTCCATGCGGAGTATGGGATTGTGGTGTATCCCTCGGCGCTTACGGAGGAGATTGATACGCATGGGTTGGGCGTCGACGTTGCGTATGCGGATGCGTATGGCGGACATATCGGTAAGTATTTTTGGGTTCCGTCTTGAATACTTGCACAGGCTGGCAGATGTTGGGGTAGAACATTACTAATGAGATGGAACGGATAGTCATGTATGGGAGGTGCTGTGGCTCGGATTACCCCCCGTGCCCGATGCAGTTCCTCCGAGAACCACCGCCAGTATACGAAAAGTGATGGAATCAGAAGAAGAGTCCGTCGAAGGATAGATGGTAAATGAGAACAAGACGTCACGTTGAATGAAAGATTGATGCTGTTGGAAACGTTGGGGCTTGGAGCCTGTGTCATAATATCGTTAGGAGTCACAGCGGAGAGGGGTCTATCGCCTGATTGCGACCATCTTTGCACGGGTTTCTGGAAGTAAAGAAGTCATATATTCGTCGTCGTGGGTGAGCTTCTCTCGTATGCCAAGGGCATTTATGTACCTTATGGGGCCAGACATTTTCGACCTGTACTCTGTGTAGGTATGTATATATATACAAGCGTACCTACCTACCTAGATAGGCAGCGAATTGAATCAACGGATCCAGTCAAAGATTAATAAAATGGAAGGAACATAAAGGACAAGAAGATGCCAGTCCACGAAGCGTCCCCCATCATTCAGGCACCTTCTCACCCATCGCACCATCTCGATTTGCCCTCCAAACACCCTCCTCCCCCTCAAAATGTTCCCTCTTCCACACCTCCACTCTAGCCTTGCACTCCTCAAGCGCCTCCTCGCCTGCCCTCCACGCCGCCTGCCGATGCGGTGACGACACAGCAATGAGGATACTCTCCTCGCCAATAGGCACCGTGCCCAGACGATGAATCATGGCAATGCCTTTCAAACCATGTTTGGAGAGCATGTCTTTGGCGATGGCCAGCATTGTCCGGAGAGCTAACTGGTTGTATGCCGTGTATTGGAGGTCCTTGACGGGCTTGCCTGCAAAGTTGTCTCTTGTGGTTCCTGGGAAGGAGGAAACAAGAGTTGGTGTCCGCTTCTTGTTACGGCGGGTGGGTTTGCTTCTTTACGTGGATGGATGTGTGTTTGAGGAGAGTCGGAGACCTTACCTGCGAAGAGGACAATTGCGCCGGCGGCTGGGCTGCGCACTTTGTCCATTGTGGCTTGCGGGTTGAGGAGGTCTGTTGTCAGAGCCACATGGCAGTTCTCGTTGGAGAGCTCCCATGGGATTTGGTCAGAAGCCATCTTTCGTATGGTCACTGAGGATCACGGAGGATCGTCCGACGTCAAGCCTGGTGGTGGTTGATGATGAGTGGACGGCATCATGGGATCCCCCAGGGCCAGGGTAGCTGCGGGCGACTGTGGGGCCGTCGATAGCCCGCCGCTTTTCGATTTCTGATGACTAAGATTCGGTACCTGAGGAGTACGGGTGTAATACTTCAAGGTGCACCGACAATTCGAGGCAATCTTGGTCCCTAGCTCGTACTCCCAAGAATGAGGCAACAAATGCATCCGCCATTCACGTCCTTGACAGGTCGCCCTTTGTGAAAGGATTCCCTCTTTCAAATCCGCCAGCGACATTTCCGTCATCTTTGCCGTGACGCGCCTACTTCATCATCATGCGCGCCGGACACCGTGCCAGATCCTCCGATCGGGGGAGGACTCGCCACGACTACAGCATGGGAGCCCCCAGAGGCCGGGACGCCCAGGACCAGCACGACGCCCACTCTCGATCGCGTCATGGTAAAGACATGATCCGCGCCCTCCAGGGATGCTGATGAACAGCTTCTTCCAAGCCTGTCTTTGTTCATGTCTTGGGAGCTGCTTCGTTTTTAGACTTGGAGCGAGATTTTTAAGCTAACTTACCTACGGGGCAACGGGATTATTCCAGATCTCCTCCAAGGCAAAGATACTACGACGATCATCCGGAGTACCCGGAGTACCCGGACAACACAGCCCATCGATTCCGACAAGATGCATCTGATGGAGGGGAATCGCTAGGTCGTTATGAGGGGGGTTCGGACGATGGTGCTAGGGGCCGTTACCGTAGCCCACCGCGACCTCGCCATCGTGGTGATCGTGATCGCTCGAACCATGACTGGAGTGAAGAGCAGCCCTCGTATGAGAATATGTATGATGAGGAGCATGGACGTCGGAGGGACAATAGAGCTTATGCTCGGTACGACGATTACGCGTCGCGTGGGACCGACTTTTCGCACTCGGATCGGAGTGGGAGATCGCGGAGCCCTCGTGGGCGTAGATATAGAAGTCGATCACGCAGTCATACGCGCGACGCGGGGGTTCCTACCGATACAGTGATTCTTGAGGGCTTATCACATAGTATCACGACTGCGGAGGTGAGCTGACTTTTTCCTTTTGCCTTTCTCCCTTTAGACACCCCTTATCATTGCCATTTTCTGCTTATCGAGCGCCAAGTTCCATGCTAATGATTTTTCGTAAACAGCTTCGCGAATGGCTGGTTACCTACTCCATTGCTGCCGAATATCCGCCCGTCGATGTGAGGATACCGTCTTCAAGAGGTTCGTTATAATAAGGAGGCGTTGGCGCCGTACGCCAGTGACTTAACAAGGTCATGGTTGTGTTGTTCTTGTCTAACGAGGAATGCAGGCAAACTACGAGCGTTTGTCCAATTTGAAGATGTTTCTCAAGCTACGGCTTTCGTGAAAGAACATTTCCCAAAATTGCACCTTGAGCTACGGCATTCCACTGATAATGCACCAGACGGCATCTTTGAGGCATATGTGCATTTTGCTCGTAGCCGAGACGAAGGCGATCCTCGTCGGAAGGATTGGACATGCCCACTAGTATGCAGTCTCTCATCTCACTTTATGTCGACCCATGCGCAAAGTCAAGGCATCTTGCTAACTCATACAAGTGTGATTTCTTCAACTACCATTCTAGAACACAGTGCAAATCTTGCGGTACCTCGCGAACAGGTAAAGCGCTTTTCTTCTTTTGCCTGTGGTGGTAGCAAGTTCTCTTGGCTAATGGATGGTCAACAGCGGAAGCTAGTTGGGAGCAAAGCCTGAATGGAGCGGCGGACGTGGCTGACGGCGCGGACGCTGTATCCCAGATTTTGGTAGTGCACCCGCTGCCATCCTTTGTTACCGAGGACATGCTTGCCAAGAATTTGAAGCTTCTAGAAAAGACGGAAGAAGTAAAAAGCTCAGCAAACGGACCCAGCAAGTTAAAGTCGACGGCTCCCGGGGCCGATGCCGCCCGATACGGGGCTAGACCCAACTCGCTCCATCGCGTATTCCTGACGCGCGAGGTCAGGTCAGGGGAGAGCTTCAAATATGGGTTTGCTGAGTTTTGGACGTTGGAGGATGCGGCAGCCGCCGTGGCCAAGTTTCGGTTGTCGCGTTCCTTTACGGTAGCTGGCTGTGCCGTGACGGTCGCGCCAACTCACATGGGGGTCTTCCTACCCGAGGATCGAGAAATCACGACAGCAAACGAACACATGTCCTTTTACCCGCTATTCAACCCCTCCTTGCGGGTGCGATATCGAGATGTGCGTGTGTTTCCAAGCCAACTGATTGTTACGTCGGAACCTCCGAACACGAACAAGGATGCTGGCAAGGGCAGTAGACCTGCTGAGGACCAAGACGCGGGGGGGAAGAAGCAGAAGAAGCGCCTCAAGGTGGACGGTAGCTTGGCGTCATCTGCATCCACCAAAAAACCGATCGTGATGGCAGGGCAGATTTCCATGTGGCAACGAAAACATGACGAGCTCCGGGGAGAACAAGGCGACAAGTCCAACAACCACGGCACCGCACCTGCACCTGCACCTGCACCCGAATTTATACCCAAATCTGATGCCAGCAAAGCGCCCATCAAAATCGCCCTATCCAATGCCACCAAATTAGGCGCTTCTGCCCTAGACCAATTGCCAACCTCTGGAGAACAGGAAACTACAACAATGGGTGTCACACCAGGGGCCGCTCCGACCGTCAGTGCCTCTCCATCAACAGAGGGCCCGCCGCCGCAGCAGGATGACCAGGAGGAAACGTTCGTGGACCGAGAAAGGCTCATGTGTCTCATTTGCATGCGCAAGTACAAATCATCAGATGAAGTCAAGATCCACGAAAAGTCGCGCAATCACAAATCCGCCATGGAAGATGCCGACAAGGTCAAAGCCGCACAGCCTCGGCTCGCAGCGCGCGACAAACGATTACAAAAGCAAGCCGAGGAGGAGTCCCAAATGCCTCAGTATCGCGATAGAGCCAAGGAGCGGCGGGTCATTTACAATCAGCCTGAGAAACCATCGGTGCCGCCTCCATCATCTGCATCGTCGACAACAAAACCCAAGGGCGAGGCTGCAGCGAAGCCAGCGGACAAAACTCCTGCTGCCAAAGCGGTGCCGTCCAGGGGGGCCGGAATGCTCGCCAAGATGGGATGGACAGCTGGGGGAGGGCTTGGTGCGAATGGCGATGGACGTACGGAGGCGATTGCGACGAATGCGTACCAGGCAGGTGTTGGGTTGGGTGCGGAGGGAGGCAACTTGGGTGATGCGGTCGAGTTGGCGGAGAAGAAGACGACGAATAAGTATTCTGACTATTTGGCGACGGCGCAGGATAAAGCTAGGGAGCGGTATAATCAGCTTAATTATTCAATTTCGACGTCTCGCCATGCAACGACGCCAACAAGGGTATG
>QEQW01000031.1:0-92840 GCA_004016085.1 Claviceps quebecensis
CGCTGACCCCCCCCCCCCCCCCAGAACAAAAGTAGGGAAAGACCGGGTGAGGGGCATACCGGTTGGCCTTGCCAGAAAAAGCATGACAGCATCATGACGCGGCGCAGTTCTCGTAAAAGCATCATAGATAGATTCGGATATGTCCCATCCAATCTTCATATCCCTTTTGCCTCCTTCCCCTTTGACGTGTGAAGCAGCAATCAGACACGCAAATATAAGTGAGCGTATCACAGATAGCTCCGATGCGATGAATCTCACCAACGACGAGACGACACACAGAGCAAATCGTGAAAATAAAGACTCTTTTTTTCCGGAAATGCATTGCCTAAGCCCCCTCGAGAGCACACTCTCAATGTTGATACACCTAAACCGCCAGGAGCATCAGCTTCCGAGGCCTTCATCCGGGGGTACAGCATCCGCCCGCGTGAATATGGAACTCGTAATCAGCCGCTCTAGACAAGAAAAGAAGAAATACAAGACAGAACAAGCCCAAATGAAGCAGGCGTTCCGAAGAAAAACCCCAGACACTCAATTAACCCGACACCAGGGAGACGAGCGAACGAAAAACATCATGGTAATACTTGATCAACACACACAAAACTAGCTCTCTACTCCTCCAATTTGTCGCGAGAGCCTCCCCCCCTTCGTCTGATCTCAAATAAGGAGTAGTCTATGGGCGAGGTATCGTGGGATCAAAGAAGAACGTAAAGAGGGGGGAGAAAGAATGAGAAAAAAAAAGAAAAACGTGGGTAACTTTTTCATACTTTCTGCCAAATATGTCAGAGCGCATTACAAGAAAAGACAAAAGCCTGTATAAATGCACGGGAAACAGAATCCACCTAGTCTATCACCCCAAAATGCGAGACACCCGAGAACAAAAACTGGAATCATAAAAACTTTCTACTCGCTCTCTTTCTTCTCGTCAATCATGGCCTTGGCCATAAGAGGAGATGGTCCTGCAGATGGGGGGGATGCCGGGTGTTCAGTTTCCATATTGGCCAACAAGCTGTCAAGAGAAAGTTGTCATTAGTCAACTCTGTTCGTAAATTTGAAGTCTTTCATGATCCTAAGGTCAAGTCTTCTTACCTAAACGTGTTGGTGTTGCTGGAGACCACAGGCGGTGTTCCAGTGCGGGACGAAGCCCCAGAGTCCTCGCCAGGGCGACCGAGCGAACCACCAGGCCCAAGACGCCTTCCGCTGTTGCTACGAGACGAAAACATGGACCCCGGGCCAAGCATGGGGTTCTGACTTGATGTCCTGCTCGCCGAGCCCTTGAGACGGCGCAAGTCGTCCATACCGACATGGTTGCTAGTCTGCTGGGCGTACCCCCCACCAGAGAAGTTGCGAGCGTCGCCACGGCCCATTGGAAGGCGGCCGCCGGGACCGCCGCGGGTGTTGTTTCTCGCAGATGACTCTTGCGCCTTGGCTGCGGCGGCTTCGGCTTCGGCACGAACCTCGTCCAGCGTCTTGGGCCCCTTGTTGGCTTCCTTGGACACCCAGTTGTTTCTTCGAAGGTCCACCACGTCCATAAGCATAAACCTCATTCGGCTCTGCAGCTCGGGAAGGTTGAGCATGGTCTGGATGCGCAGGAAATAGGCGTCCATCATAGGCCGACCCTTTTCGGTGGTATCAAGATTGGCACCAATCGTACGCAGCAGCTTGCTGAGCGATTCAATCTCCGCCTCGTCGGGAACACCCTTGTAGTCCACCAGCTTGTGAACACACTCGTGCATGATACGTTCCGTCAACATGCCGAGCTTGTACAGTTCACCGATGAACTGTACCAAGCCGAGACCACGTCGCTTGGCGGCAGCAGCGATGTAGTACTCATCGGAGAGCAGAGCAGCATCTCCCGAACCTTTTTTGGACGCATCGGCACCTCCCTCAGTCTCCTTGTCGTCTTCCCCATTAGGTTGCGCAGGTAAGTGGGTGGTCCAGCCACGCTCGAAGTCCTCTTGACATCTGTTCAGCAGGTACTTTCTGAACAGGGCGCCTCCACTGACGACATTGCCAAACTTATCCTTGATGCGGTCGTCCCGCACATCTGCACTCATGTTCTCAAGCATACGCTTGCAAAACTTGGCGTACATGGACGCCCAGTGAGCTTCATCCGTGGCCTTTTCAAACGTGAGCTGGATGACCTGGCGCAGGGTACGGCCGTCGGTCTCGTCCTTGGACTGCCCAGCGATTTCGAGGATCTGGTCGGCAATCCTGTCAAACTTTTCCGGTGTCATCTTGTTGAGGGCGGCCTTGACCTTCCTCTGCACCATTTCCGGATCCAAGTAGCCAGTAGCGTTCGAGGACGCGGCCCTGTTGCCTATACTGGTTGGCTTCCAACCACTCGAGGATACGGCAATGGGTTTGATGTCCATGCCGGCGGTCAAAGGCATGGTCTTAGCAGCCTGAACATCTTTGCCATTGTAGTCACGACGGCTGCCGCGAGTAGAGCGGCTGCCCTGGCGTCCACTAGGCGAGTTAGGAACACCGCTGCGAGGTTGAGAAGCAGTGCGAGAGCCGATGTTGCCGCCAGGGAATGCTCCGCCTGGACCTCGGAAGGATCCGATGGAGCCGACAGAAGGCCTGGGCATAGTACCGCTGGACATGGCGAGTCTTTGCTCCGACGATGTGCCTGGCGGGAGGGTGCGGCCGGGGGGAGCATTGAAAGTGCCCATCGAGAAGGCACCGCTGCCACGGTTGGAGGGCTGTCTAGGCGTCTGGGCGCGGGCAGAGCGGTCGCCATCTCCAATCAGAGACTTGACCTGTTGATGGAATTCGACCGACGGCTGCTCAGTGAAGACTTTTTGGAACTGCAGCAGGAAGCCCGCATCATACTTGAAGCTTTTGCCCTTCTTGGTGACGGCAGCGTTCAGAGCAGGATTGGGCGACTTGATACCAGTCGGGTAGATTTCCTGGTCCATAACCTGCAGGAATCGAGCAGACTTGAGGGATTGAAGGGCCGCGCTCGGTTGTGGGGACTCGATGGGCTTTGAATTGAGAGGCGCCAAGTTGAGGGCGGCAGGCTTGGCACCACGCTTTTGGCCAGCAGCATCGCCCGCGGCAGACTTGTCGTCCTCGCCGGCGGCGCTAATCTTCAGACCGGCGAGCTTGTTGGCGACGGAATCGACGCTGGAGCTGTCTGCGTCCTTGCCAGCCCGTGCAGCGGCAAGAGCTTCCGCGACTGACATGGTTTTACCAGACGACTCGGCTTCCTTTCGTTGTCGCTCCTTTTCTTCCTCGAGCCTTTCCATCTCACGTTCCGCCTCTCGCAGTTTCTCATCTTGATTGGCTGCGTTGTTTTTGAGGTCCTCTTCTGCCTTCTTTTTCGCCTCAGCCTTCTGAGCATCAGCTCGCTTCTTGTGCTCCACTTCCTGCTTTTCGCGAACGGCCTCAGCCTCCTCAATTTCACGAATCATGCGCTCCATTTCGTCTTCAGCATCTTCTGTATCTTTGCCAGCGGCTGTTGATTCAGTAGGCTTCTGCTCTACATCCTCGGACTTCTTTGCCTCTTCAACATTGGCGACTGGCTTGGGAGCGGCTACTTCAGCTTCTGCTACTGCCTCAACAGGAGCTTCTTTCTTCTCGGCTGGAGCCTCGACGGGGGCCTCGGCTTTGACCGGCGCCTGGACTGGGGCCTCGACGGGGACCTCGACGGGAGCCTTGATTGGAGTCTCTGCTGGAACCTCTGCTGGGGTCTCTGCTGGGGTCTCAGCGGCCGCCTGCTTAGGAGCAACCGGGTCCTTAGCCTTGGCCGCTTCATTGGCAGCTCCAGAAGTCGCTTGCTTGATCTTCTCCTTGAGCTCATCCTGAATCTCCTTGGCCGTCTTGGGCGGAGCCGTGCCGTCAGAGCGTCCATGAGACGGTGTAGCCGACTTGGTCGGAGGGGTAGGCATGGATGCTACAACAGCAGGCGGGGTCTTGGACTGGTGACTGCTCGGGGCGGGAGAAGCAGAGGGTTTCAAGGTAGAAGTATCGACAACCTCACCCGCAGCATTCTTGATTGGAATGGCAGCACTCTTCCTCGGCTTGACAAAATTGTTCGGAAGGCCCTTGCCCGCGGCGTTGGGAGGCTGCGGAACGGAGCTCACAATAAGCGGCTGCTGGTTCTGCTGCTGGGTAGCACTAGAGGGACGCTCAGATTGCGACGGACTCCGAGACATGCTGTTGCTGTGCTGATGATAGGGCGAAGCAAATTGCTGATTGTAGCTGGGAGAGTTAGCCTGAGGGGGGGCCATATAAGGAGGTACGTTATTGTACGCGTATGGCATGGGAAGAGGTCGGCCGTATTGATCATGCTGCTGTGGGGGGTAGCCGAAGTTCTGATATTTCATAGTCAGCGCGAATTCAAATCCACCGTTTTCAGGAGAAAGATCAAGAGAAGAGCTCTGGAAAGAGGCCATGGGGTCGGTCTGAGTTGAGCATTGCGCACTAAGCTTCACCACGCCATTGGAAACCATACGACGACCATTGCTACTATGTTGCTGATTTTGCCGATGAGACTCTGGTCGCTGAGAGACACAACGTTGAGGCTGGCTGGCATCATTCCCATGTAGCTCGCGTATGGAATCCAATTGACGACCTGACTGCAGGGATATGGCGTGCTCTCTGCGTGCTTTGCTCTTCTTGTTGAGGGATTTGAAAGACAACTTATCAGGCAAACCAGAAAAGGGGGGCTGTACTTGTTGGTGTTGAGGCGCCATCGGGGGCGGATAATGGTACTGAGGTGGCGTCTGCATCGACATATTCGATTGCATGGTAGCCGGGGGCATATTCGGAGTGTTGGGCATCGATGGGACCATGGCAGGGCTTCTAGTATTTTGCGGCGAATTGGCATACGATACCCGATTTTGAGGCTGAAAGGGGGGAGGAACCCCGCGGCCTTGACCATGGCTGTTTCGGTACTGATTGTTGGGAGGATAGCCCATCTGATTATTGTAGTGGTTGTTCTGAGGATTATAGCTGCGGCCACGACCGCCTGAAGGAGGATAGTTGCCCCTATTCTCACCCTGAAGGGAGTGATTCGATTCATGTCGGAAATGGGCAACACCCTGCGATCCCATACCGTTTGAGTTGGAGTGAACAGAGGAACCCTGTCTCATGTGGCGCTAGAGGCAAACGATTTCACTGATTAGCTTCCATTTATTGAAAATGCAAAAGACGATGACTAGCAAGATGCCCGCCTAGAGACAGGCTGCACCCGTCCGTGACATCGTGCAGCAACAGACACACGACACAAAAGGCGAAGAGGAGAAAGAGTACAAGGGAAGGACATTGGATTTTCTTTGGATAGCTCCCTTGGGGCTAAAGGAAGGGGAATTACATACCTCGCCATCATCACCGAAACTTCCAAAAGTCATTTGTCCACTAGGCTGCTGAAGGCCAGAGGGTGGTCGACCACCACTTGCCGAAGGCTGCGGGATGGGGGACGGTGAGTTTGCTGGAGAAGGAATTCGTTGATTTCCAGCACCAGGAATGGCGATGGGTGCAGCATTACCAGCCTGAGGCGTGCTATGGGCCATGGCGGGAGAGGGACTGAAACCGAATTGGATACCAGACGAGGCGCCGGCATTGACGGGGTACGGGTTGGAAGTATTGACGGCCATGGTCAGAGAGTTCATCGAACGATCCACGCCGGAGCCGTTGGTAGAGCTACCGCAGGCAACAGCGGGAACAGCTGAAGGAGCTCTTGATTTGCCGTTTACAAGAGACGGAGGGGAGCTCTTTGCATTCTGCGCCGCGAAGGCAGAAGCAGAGTCAGCGACAAGGGGGTTTTGAGAGCCAGTCGCAATTACGGGCGCTCGAGGGGGCGACGATTGCTGGGGCGCACCTGCAGCGGAGGCATAAGAAGTCGCCGTGGTCGCAGAGGTGTTGGTCGCCGGAATCGAGTTCGACTTCGCGGACGACGTCATAAGGGGAGGATGGATCGACTCGTGAAACGGGTGAGTTGGTATTGTGTTGTCGATGATGCGAAAGCGTCGACAGACAGATGCCGACCTTGAAGGCGCGGGTGGATAAGTCGAGAAACTTTTTTCCTCCAAACTCGCCCTTGCAGCACGGAATTCTCGGGTTGCTTCTTGTCGTTTTTTTTCAAAACAGCGAGGCAAACTGTGGCCCACGTGTCGAGAAAAAGATGGAAGAATGCACGCGAAGAAGGTGCCCGCGACAAATATTAGGGGAAGAAGAGAACAGAGCACCTGGTGGCGGCTTGGAGAAGAATAGAACCCCAAGCAAGACCCGATGGTGGATATCAAGATCAAGGAATGGAAAAGGCCGACAAGGCGAGACCGTAGGCGTCCGAGACGGAAACTACGATCAGAGGCGTTGACGGCGGTCCTGGACGACAAGCAAAGGCGAAATTAGTCTTCTGGTGCGAATAAGCCACAGAAGAAGAAAAATCAAATCGCCGGTTGAAGGGATGAGGGGAGAGGGGGTCTGGTGAGGAAAAAAAAACCCACCTAGACCAAGTGGTGTTTTGTTTGGGGTGGTGAAGGGTGGTGAGGTTTAGGAGGAGTTTGGCAAGAAAAATTTGGGCAGCAGGATTAAGAGATGGGGCGAAGGGGGAAAGAGCTGGGAAGGCCACCGCGCTGCCCCTCTTTCTTGTCGGTTCTCCCGCGCTCGTTGGCTGGAGGCGAGCTGGAGGCTGGCGAGTGGAACGCGGTTCGGCGACATCTTCGCACTGTGCGTTTAGGGCCTTGATGGTGTGAAGATGGCTACCGTGTGTTGTGGCGCCAAGGTACTGTGACTCCACGTTTCTGGGCGCGCTCACACATGCTGATCGGATTCGAAAAGGTCGAGCAGCAGGGCCAAGACTGGATGGGATGGCCATTTGGCATTGATAAGGTAGTTATCATGACATGACGGATGGCATCACGGGATGTCTGTACCGCGCGGGATTTCACCCGGAGAGTGAGGCTGGCCTGCTGCGGGCGCTACCAGACGCACAAAACGCGCAGCAGCAGCAACGCACAAATCGCAGCTTGTCTTGAAATGTCTTGAAATACCGAATATTGTTCGTCGCGCGTTGCGTGGTTGCCAGTTGGTCGACAGGTGTGAGCCACTTTCCGTGTCACTTTCCTCGTTCGCACTCTGCGGCTCTGCCAGACTCCAGTAACCCCGTGGACCCTTACTCCATCAATGTACTACGTACCTGGGTACTCCGTAGCTTATGTACCCTATTAGGTACCGAGAAAGTACACAGTACATACATACATAGAGAGGAGTGCGTAAGCCAAATAACGCTGCCAAAAACACGTCTGCCTATTCTGTTTCCTGGCACTGTGCAAGACAGAACCTGAACAACGGTCAGCCCCAAGCCAAGTCGCCGTGCCGCCTGCAACACCCGCAACTTGCAAGTTGCCGCAACAGAGACCAGGCGGCAGGCCCGGCACCCCCGAAACATAATTCCCGCCTCTTTCTTGTGTTCATTTTAGGTATCTTCGTTCGTCCGGTCTTCATTATACGTATCTTCAGTCTTTCATCAGTTTGTTCTCAGTTTCCCTACCTTGCTTTTCATCCTCCTATAGAATCTCATGAACCCATCACATCGCGCACTGCGTCCTTCTCAGCCACGTTCTGCGGCCTGCCCACCTTTTTGTTCACCCTTTGTCCTGGACTCCTGGCTCCTGGCAGTGGTAGTCCCTCCTCTTCTTTGCAGCCCTTCCGAATGAAACCGCGACAGGGCCAAGAGATTTCCTCCGAACGCCCCCTGACGCCGTCTCCGCACCAGGCAAAGCAAGCCATGGTCATTCTCTTTTCGTCTTTTATGCGATTCTTTCGCAATTTTCCGTCTTGGTTTCCTGCTTTCTCTCCTTCTTTGGCCCGGTTGGCCCAGCCCCGAACCGCATTCCACTTCAGCCAACCAGCCCCCCTCGCGTATCTTGTCCTCCAGGCTTCATGCCTGCCCCAGTCTCATCTGTCCAACCCAAGCTGGCATAGAATACATACGTATATCGCCATTGGTGACAAGATCGTAGAGGGATACATATTTACCTAGGTATGTATGTTATGTATCCATCGATAGGGTTGTAAATCGCCGTCCACCCCCTCCCTTCCCAACGTCAGCTTTGCATGAGGGTGCATCGCTTGCCCAAGCTTCCATCTTCAAGGCCTCACCTCACGTTCACCTCTCATCGCACCTCTCCCCCCCCGTTCGGCTTTCCAGCCGGCGGCAATGCGACGCGCAGCCACACACTTGCACAGGTAAACTGTAATGCACCTCCCTGCCGCGCATACACTGTACAGTACCTAGTCACATACGAACATACGAAGCATACGAAGCATACGAAGTACGAGACAGCATCAATGACGCACCAAACGCGGAGCAAAAGAAAACGGAGGTGGCAGGGCAAACAAACATGGAAACGAAATCAAAGAATATCTACTCCGTACCGGGTAAGGCCACCCGCCTAGAACGTCGAGGGCTGCCCCAAAAAAGGCCGTCAGAGAGGTAAACTTTTTTGGGAACAAAAAGGATGAGTCTGCGAAGGTGACATGTGACATGTGCTCTCCATGTGCCGGAGGAAGGGGGGGGGGAGAGAAGTCGAGACAGATGGAGGGGGCGGCAAAGACGGCACGGTTTCCTATGGTATGGCATACCCTAGGTATGTAAAGTACTTGAAAAAGTGACGAGGAGTGGCGAAACGTGACAAATGCGAAGTTGAATAGCCACGTTTTGGAGCTAACGGTTTCGAAGAATGGGGATGGGGAAGAGGGTGAGAAAAATAGTTTGACGTTTATGTACCTAAATTAGACTCGATTTGCCTTAGCTACCTAACCTATCAAATCGGTGTCATTCTACCAGATACATACCTCCTATGTATGACGGGACCATTTTTTTTTCCTTGCCTCCGGTCAACCTCATCATGCACTGGCGCATCCATGTGTAGCTAGCTAATCTAGGAGACGTGTTCTTTGGAAATTCGAAGTTCAATCTTCCTCTCGAACCTCCGGCGTGTCTGCATGTATGGTGAATTACACTTCAATATCCTGCTCATTGCTCATCGTAGTACGTCGTGGCCGGTGCTTCATCTTCGTCGCCCTCTTCAGGGATCACCTCCATCTTGGAAGCCTTCCCGACTGAATCTTCTCCTGCTTCCGTTACTGCTTCCGCTCCCTGCTCATGTAGCTGCAGCTGCTTCAGCTTGGTATTGGTCATCTCAAAGACATATTGTCCCAGGTGCTCCACGCTCTCCATGGCCACTTCTCCCTGCAGAGCAGACTTGTCGGTCGCGTTGGCTCTCTCAGTAGGCCACATCTCCCCCGTGACGAGCATCAGCTTGTCTGGTCTCTCGAGCAGGATATCAAACGCGGGGCGGAGCTCGGGACAGGCCTCGAATACAGAGCGTCGTCCCAGCACGTACAACCCGAGACGGGCTCGGGATACGGCCACTGTCATGCGTCGCACGTCGCGCAGATATCCAACGCGCGATGTTCGAGTAAGAGATAAGATGATATCTGTTTGTTTGGTAAACATGGCAATGGTTAGCACCGCCAAGTAGAGTCCTCTCCCTCGTCCACCCTTCTGCATCTTCTAGAATCATGCACCTGCTGGGCAGAGTGTGAGGGGGATGACAGGGGCATGGATGGATGGGCACTTACAGTCGTTTTGCTCGCCTTGATACTTATCCACAGTCGCAACAGCTTTTGGCATTCCAAAGACTGGAATTTTGGCACACCGATGCGCGAGAACGTCTCTGATCAACGCCCGCTGTCCGGCATACGTCGTGAGAATGCTTATCTTATCCGCGGGGTATCCCAATAAGCGCATGTACTGAAAGATGGCCACCGCGTACTCTGCCTCGCCTAGATTTTGGATGAAATGTGGTGTTGGTTCCGACTCTCCGCGGCCCTTGTAGTTGGGCACGTTGATGAACTGGTAGTCAAACTTGAACCCGGCATTGGCACGGATGAACTCGGCCTGACTCTGCACGTGCTGCAGGTTCTCTAGCTTGGGATACCGCCACGAGTACAGTTGGGCAATCGATGGACGGGCACGACCTTGCTGATCGAGAATCACTGTCGGAACCCCCAGCCGGACTAGTCGCGAAAACAGCGATTGCTCCAGGTTCGCATAGTGCCGAAAGGCTAAGCTCTGAATGACAGGCGAGTTTTGAAAATGATCGCCACACAGGACCACTCTCTTGAGAGGCATTTGCTTCTGGATGGGTTTCTGCATGGCAAGCGGCATAAAGGTTTCTGCCTCGGTAATCTGCGCTGCTTCTTCCATAATGACATTGTCGTAGTGAAAGCCCAGTGCTGCTATTTCGCCGCGTCGCATGGCCGCATGCGTGGTCGTCATGGCGATGATCCTGGCTTCGTTGGTCAGCAGGTAGTTGGTCTTCTCTCGCTCCCGCCTCAGGATTTCGAAAGGCAAAATGTCTGCTAGTTCTGAAAAGACTCTGCTGATGTGCCTGAAGCAGCCGTCAGCAATTTCCTGTACCTGCTCCCGACTGCTGTCCTCTGGAAAAAGTGGCTGAGGTGCATCAGCAAAGTATGTATGAAATGGAAAGGCTTCGACAAGATCCGCAGCAGTGGACGCCTCCGCCGAGTTTACGACGTGTTGATATCGCTTCCATGCAGGCTCTACGTAGACTTTGTGAAAGTATCCGGCCGTTTCGGCCGAGTTGTCATGGGCACCCGGCGCCCCCAGTGTCGCCGCCAGTTTTCCGACTTCATGGAGTAGAATCTGCCGATTGTCGAGGAATGACTCCACGCGGCCATGCTTTCCAAAATTGCCATCCGTTTCCAGATCTTCTTCTCCATGCCCCAAGCGCAAGAGATGCCTTTGGTCGATGTCCAATGCCACAATTTTGGCAAATAGTTGATTCAAAGCCTGATTGCTGTGCGCAATGAGAAGTGTCTTCTCCTTTGGAAAGTTGTGGTATATATTGTTGATGATTTGCGTGGCCACATCTGTTTTTCCAGTGCCAGGGGGACCAACGATGACGGTCAATCCAGGTTGGGTTCCAGACATGATGGCCTCTACTTGGGCAGGGGTGAATCGAACCGAGTTTGTCTTGGGCACATCCGTCGGGTACGGTCCATTGTTCGGAGGCTTGTAAGTAGAAACTCGAATGGAATCGGTCTGGGACTTCATCGCCGATTCTGCATCCCGCCTGCGCTTTTTAGACGGTCGAGCGCCATCCGCGTCTTCTGCTGGCTGATCACCCTCTTCCATGACATAAGGAGGACCAAAGCTGCCTGCGACGTCAGCACCAGGCTCGACAGTTTTTCCAGGCAAGCTCTCAATCAGATGCTGCCAGTCTAGGAACGTGTCTCGGTAGTCCAGCTTCTTGATCCGAGTGGGAAGGTTCTGGTAGCTTGCGCCGGCAGGGTCGCCGTAGCCGAGGAACACCTCATGTAGCCAAGAGGGAAGTGGCATTTCTGACAGTACGAGTGTGCGGATGGACTCTAAAACCGGCTTGAAGTTGTTTTCTCTTCGTCCTCGTCTCATCAACAAGTTCATCTGCCCATAAACTTCTTGATTGTTGGCTGACATCCGTTCCGTATCCCGGCTGTACATGTAGGGATCCAACTTGACATGCAAACGACGCTTGTTGTCCAGATGCGCAGTCCCATCCCGCACGTGGCGGCCTTTCTCATCGGTGATTTGAATAACTTCAGCCGATCGTAGCCTTACCAGACCGAGTTTTTCATACTCGGACTGAAACTCGCCCCCATCCGCGGAGGACTGAGGAGGTGGAGGCTGGACGGTCAACAGGAAAACCACATCATCAGGACGCAGAGAGTCCCATTCCCGGCGGATGTTAGGACTAAGTCGTCGAACATCAAACGAAATTTCGGCTTTGACCATGGCTGGAAGTTCTTCGCCAATTAGTGGTGGCTTAGTTTCAAGGATGCTATTATATCCGGTCAGCAAGCAAGGTCCGTTTCTTTTCTTTCTGACAATTGTCTCTGTGCTTCTCATTAAAGACACACAGAAGAGAAGATGAGATACATACGAAGGACTGGAAATAGGTAGGGCCATTTTCGAAAACCCTGCAAAAGTAGTGACAGTAGCACCTGGCTGTTGTGTCTCTGGCTGTAGGCGTTTTAGAACGGATTCCACGTCTTTTCGAATGCCGTAGAAGGCCTCACAGCGATATAGAATCATAGATCGCCATAGAAAATCTCCAGCAGATAGATATTGCAGGTTCAGTTTGGGGAGAGCGAGTGGATGTGACCCATCGTATGCGTCAGCTCTTTGGAAACCTTGATCAAATAGTGTTCGCTCAGTGGGAACCAGCGGCATATGCTTGGCAGATTCTCTGAAGGACTTTTTGCGCTCATGTTTGCTGACAAGTACTTCGATCAGGAATCTACGATCTACAGGCAACGCAAGAGGTTCTGGGTACGTAGATCGCAAGTTCAGATGAGTGAAGAGCTGCGACATCTCATCATTGGTCAACGACTCTAGAAGACCCTCGAGCTCGACACGTTTCTCTATGCCACCGTAGTTGGAGAGTGCCAAGACCATGAGTTTCTCCCTGAAGTTCTTGAGTGCAACACGTTGCAGCTTCCCCAGGAGTGCACAATGTCTGTCGTAAACCTCTGTAGCCGTGAGCTGTATCCCGGTCTGGTCATCAATTGCGAAGTTCGTGTAGTGAGAAAGCAGCGCATGCAAATCTCTTAACAGCGAGTTCCTTTCGTCGTTGTACATTGGCGACAACTTCATCAGGGGCAGCAGGTTTAAGTCCTGTAGCAGAGTGTTGACATAGCGTCTCGTAGGAAGTTGACTCTGAAGGTCTGATATGAATTCGGTAAGTCTTTCGCAATATAGCGTGTGTTCTTGAAGCCGTTAGTGAATCGCTCCTGTGCTGATATCTTTTTGTAGCTAGTGAGTATAACAAACCTTGCTTGCTAGTGTCGTACAATAGACCCAAGAAATCAAGAAGCAGCGAGTACAACCAGGATCTGTCGAAACGCAGGTGTGCCTTGACCGTGTCATCAGCCGCGTCGTACCGCTTCTGGGAAGCTCTCCAGGCCTTCCTCAGCTGAGGGGTCTGGTCAAGCAATGACTCTCTGTGCCTTTCACTATACAAATTCTGCCAGATCCCTATCGACACCAGAGGCGCACACTCTTTTCTGACCATAGCGCAGTCCAAGCTCTGAAATGCGTATATCAGGAAGCAGAGAAGATTTGTTCTTATGTTCGCAGAGAGAGTTCGGTCAAGTAATAGTGAAAGAAGCCGTCGGAACAGTGACGAGAAATGTTCGGGTCGATCCGCGAACAAGCCTGGACAGAGAGCCTTTGTTAGCCGTGCAACAATAGTTTGTCATTGAGAACCATTCGGACGTACTCCATGTCTCCAAATGCTCGCGCCGCTTTACATTTGCAATCAAGGCGAGCAAAAGAACGTGAAAGTTTGACGCTTCGTCCGTATATGCCGGCCAAAGGTAGCTATAAGGAACCGAAAAGAAGAGGAGAGAACAAGAGAAATTAGCCATATGTTTAGATCGAGCTCGGATGGAGAGAAGCACACCTTTCCAATGTCTGTAGGCTCTCCAGTAAGACGAGGGACTTGTACTGGAAGCCATCCTGCTCCAATACATCCCAGATACCCTGCTTGAGCACTTCGTTCTTGACCTTGGGCCTTGTAGCCTTCTTGCCTGGCTTCAGCCAGTTCTTCCTGGCAAGCTGGACAAACTGATGTTCTTCCTCCTCGATTTCGGCCGGGGTTGGACGCTCCGTCTCAGCAACAGGAGCTGCTTTCGAGGCCTTTCCAGCTTTGGCAGCACCCGCGCTGGTGCCTTTGAGGCGCTTTGCGTTAGGCATTGTCCGGCCGGTACCGCGTCATGAGATGGAGGGGGCTTGTTGGCGAGCGTCGGCAGCTTCGAGAAGCATCAGTCAAAGGATTTATAGCAAGCTTGTCGGCGCGTGGCGCATAGCCCCGGTTCACGCGCAAGAAGTTGTTGCTGAAGCAGAAGTCCCGGGCCTCGCATTCGAGCCCCACTAATCCACTGGCTGTCGGGCACCCAATCTACGGAGTAGCACATGTTCAGTGCTGGGATGTGCACGGGATGTGTCTGAAGTTCTGAACCGCCGTAGCGCCCGCGCTGGCTGCTGCGAATGCGATGCCGTTCCCAGTTCTTACGCGATCATCAAAGACTGCGCAGTCCAGACTCGAGACAGACTACATATAAAGGACAACACCACCGACGACTTGACGAGCGACTCAACACGGCCGAATCTGGGCACCCATCACCACCACCGTCTCGTTGTAATAATAATAATCTTCTGGTATCTTGGTGAAGGACGAACGGAAAGTTTCTTGACGCATGTGCCGCAGCCGGCAGCTCGTCGCGTCTTGACGACGAATTCGGTCTTTCTTGGGGCCCTCGACCTCGCACCACGGATCGAAAAGCTAGCACAGGAGGAAAGATGCCAGCCCTCGCCATCGAAAATCCAGGTGTCCCGCTTGTGTCCAGCTTCAATGTGCTTCTGGACGAGTTACTCAACGAGGCAGCCGAGGCGAAGCCGGCGCCAACTATCGAGCCTTCTTTGAAAAAGAGCAGCTTCAACGACATCGGTGGCCGCATATCGAGCTGTCTCTCTAGCCATGCCACCACTGACAGAGGGAGGACTGCCGATCAGTCCACCGGTTCTAGAGACGCTGCTAAGTCCCAACAATTTGCCTTCATCGAGACCGCAGCTCGACATCTTTTCGGCCAGTTGATTGTAAGTGTATCTGACTCAGCGCATACTCTGGCTATCTCTCACGTTTCGCTTCGCAGGCCTCGACTCCGATCGAATCACCAGATTTTGTCAAGATGTGGAATTTCTTCGATATTTTGTCCATTTTGTCCGATGATGGGCAATGCGATCCAGCGCTACTCTTCTGGCTTGTGGAAGAGCTTCTGGACAGCCAGACGATATCGGGATGTCGCAAAGTCTTTGACTACCTCGAATCGCGCCGCGAGCAGATAACCGGCAAGCACTTCAAGCAAAGACACCTCGTCATTTTACGAAGTTGCAACGAGCTCCTGCGCCGCCTCTCGAGAGCAGAAGACACAGCCTTTTGCGGTCGGGTATTCATCTTTATGTTTCAGTGCTTCCCGCTCGGTGATAGAAGCTCGGTCAACCTTCGAGGCGAATATCATGCCGAGAACGTCACGGTATATGAGAAGCCAATCGAGGAGGACGAATTGCCGACAGATTCCAAGATGGACGTGGATCCACCGGCAGATACCTCGACGCCAGCAGCGGTGGACACAAAGGGAACCGACAAGGAGGCGAACTCCAACTTGAAAGAACCGCAGAAGCTGTACGATCCAGACACTCTTTATCCACTCTTCTGGTCGTTGCAAGAAAGCTTCAGCCAACCTCTGAAGCTATTCGACTCGGCGCACTTTATCAAATTCAAAAGTAGTCTGGATGCCACCATGAAAGCGTTTCAGGCCGTGTATAAGAATGAGTCTACGTCAAGGTCACTAGAAAATTCAAAGCGGAGCTTGAAACGGAGACGAGGAGATGAAGAGCTTGGCGATGGCACCGAGACTTTCAACCCAAAGTATCTTACCAGTAGAGACTTGTTTGAACTCGAAGTACGTAAAAACAAAAAATAAGTTCCCGCTTCTCTCTTGCAAAACACTCGGGCTGTTCACTGACTGTGGTTGGCATTTGGCAGATTAGCGACGTCTCCTTCCGAAGACACGTTCTTGTACAGGCACTCATCGTCACCGATTTCCTTCTCTCATTAACTACGGAAGCCAAGGAGAAACATGCTACTATGAGCGCGCCGAATAGATCAGTCGTCTACAACGACCAACTGAGCGAAGAGGATGTAAGTCAATGCTACAATCGCTCCTCTGAACGCCACATCCTAACGGCAAGATTTCTTCTTCTTCTTGACTAGGCGAAATGGGCTCTTGAAACGAAGTCCACCATATCGGACTACCTTAAGAAGGGTACCGACGGCCCTTACTTTTACCGTATGGTGGAGACAGTTCTGGCCAGAGACAAGAATTGGGTATTTTGGAAAATGGCTAGCTGTCCTCCTATCCAGCGGGAGCCCGTATCGGCTGCACTCTTCATCGAAGCCCGAGCGGCAGCACAACGCTCAGCGACCAGCAAGCGTCTGAGGCCAACGCCCATGGGTTCACTGTCGCTGGACTTTCTCAAAGACGGCGATGACGGTGTCTTGCTGCACCAGCTCAAGTCTTTTGAACGCTACCAACTTCCCGAGCTCGACAGCTTTCGAAGGAAGATTGCCGACGACGAATTCGAGCTCGAGATGCCCACGAATGAGCAGACAAAGGCAGCAGCCATCGCGGGCATATCCAGCAAAAGCTGGAGAGCCTTACGAATTGCCGCACGCTCCAAGCTCTCAGCCTTTGACAAGATCGACGACCCCAAGAAAGTGGACATCATTTTCCACGAGCTCGACGGGTCAAATCAAGCGGACGAAGACCCGGATGAGGCAGTAGCAGTAGTAGCAGAGGTCGAAATGCCTTCGGATCGCTCCCCCATCATCATCTCTGGGCCTAGAGCCGTTGGCAAGTCCGCCGTGATCAGCAGGCTTTGTGAGCAGCACAAGGGTGTATTTGTTCGCGTCGTCCGACACACCACCCGCGAACCCTTGGACGGAGAAATCAATGGCAAAACCTTCCACTTCGTCAGTACGCAGGAATTCAACCAACTACGAGATGGAGACCGGCTCATCGAGTACGGAGATCGCGACGGCACGACATTCGGCACGAGCAGTAAAGTTATTGATGCGATACAAGAATCAGGCAAGGTGCCCATCATGGAACTAGATATAGAGGTACGTTGGAAAACACATGAAAATTCCGGCACCCGCAACATGGCACTCTTACTCAACCTGCCAACCCATTCCAAATTCATGCAAACATGACCCAGAAGCAAGAAAAAAGGGGGCAAAAGAACGTTCATCAAGGGAGAGAAAGAATCTAACTCACACCCCCTAGGCTGCCCAATTCGCCAAAGACATGGCCTTCCCAGCCCGCTACATCCTCATCAAACCACCCCCCTCCCCCGAAACCTACAAACAGCGCCTCTCCTCCACCGGTCTCGGCAGCCCTGCCGTGCAGCGCATCATGGATCAGATCCCATCCGATCTGGACCCCTCCAGAACGACGCAGCTTTTTGACCACAGCCCGTCCAATGTGGGTGATGTAGACACCGTGTCCGGGGCGCTAAGTGCATTCATTTACGGCAGGCCCATCACCAAGATGGACAAGGGTGCTGCAGATGCGAATGGCGCGCCTGTCCAGGATGGGGAAGCGAATCAGCAGCAGCATTCGCAAACTGATGGAGCGGGAGGTGCGGATGGAGATGTAGTGATGGGGTGAATGCGCTGGATGCATCGCATAGATATGTTGAACATTAAGAACTATGCTAGAGAGAGAGAGAGAGAGAGAGGATGGACACTTTGGTGCGCAGGATGGGATACTTGGTTCTCTTGTGTGTTTGGTCGGGAGATTGATGTGAATGTGATGAAAACGTGAGTCTTGACGACATATCACGGACGTCTTGCATGGTTGTGAGCCGTGGCCCGTGGCAATGATTATAGACTAAGATTTATCCTACTCTGTCACCTGATTACGATGGTGCATGATGCCCAAGATACCAAAATGACAAACACAAAAGACTACCTACGTTCTGTGAGATGAGCTCACCAATACGAATGTGCAAAATATTCATATTGCCTTTGTATAATTTATTTCTTCATTCAGACACAAGTGCGGGGTTGTTGATGGAACTGAAATCCAGAGAAACGGAAGAGACTGTTAGACGGAGAGACAACTAGCATGCGCGGGCGGACGGGCAAGGTCAAATTCCAATATCCTGAAAGCTTGAACCATGCCGACAGATATTTACGTTGATTCATTTCAAAACACAAGCGAAACACAGTCCATAGTCAAAATTCCATCAATCAAAGTCATCCTGTTAAATCATTCCATTTCTCGTGACATCTCTACGGAGCATGTCTTATTTACAACTATCCACGAATGAGGCTCACATCAATGGAATGGAACACAATGATAATCAGACACTGAAGCAGGGACTGTCACTCGTGCCATCCACTTTACTCGTCGTCTTCTTCCTCAGAGTCCTCCTCAGACTCAGCCTCCTCAAGCCAGTCGAGGAAAGGCTTAGCTGCCTGGCGAATCTTGCGGGACGTGTTCTTATCAGTGTACTTCTTGCTGGCATGAGTGCCCCACTTGGTGACAACTTCCTCGCTGATGAGGTCGTGGTGGTAGTACAGCTGGAGGATCTTGACAATCTGGGGCAGCATATCGGGATCCTCACTGGACAGTGATCCAATGAGACGCTCAGTGCCACCCAAAAGGGCCTTTTCATGGCGGTCGGAGGTAATGATCTGCAGAATTTGTTAGCATTTAGATGAAAAGGGACAATTTCAAGTTCTTCTTTCTATGTTCTCCAATTTGGGACGGGGTTGATTTCCATCATGTGAGAGAATGCATACCTGCTTCAGCATGCCGGCACGCTTGGGAATCTGTGCGCAAATCTTCTTGTCAAAGATGGTCTGCACGAGAACCAAGACACTGCGATGCTTGGTCTCAATGCCCAGCTCCTTGGCCTTGAGATAAATCTCAATTGAATCGACCTGGTCAATGCTACCCTTGGCCTGAGCCTCGCTCTGGATCCAGTCTCCAAACTCGTCGTAGACGGTGTTGCCACCCTCGCCATCGTCGTCATCATCGCCGAGACTAAGCTTCTGCTTGAAATCACCGGGAAGCTGGGCCATGCGGGCCTTTACAGCTTCCTCGCTCATATCCACAGCCCATTCGTCGTCCCTGACCTCAACGGCGACATCGTCGACCGTCTCAGCCTGCATCTTGTTGAACTCTTGGTCGCTGCCAGCGTCGCCGTTGTCATCCTCATTTTCGTTAGAGCCGTTCTCAGAGCCGTCTTCGGCGCCACTTCCGGCACCAGTCTCGATGGCAGTGCCATTCTGCTTAGCCTTCTTGGCCGCCCTGCGCTCAGCCTTGTCTTTCTTGTTTTTCTTACTCGGCTGATTCTTGAGGATGTATCCACTGAGTTTGAGGCGAAGGTCGACCATCGTGCGCTGACCGCAAGCTTTGCAATCAAGAAGAATACGTTCATTCTCAATCTTGACATCTGTTTCAGGATTCTTGCAGCTCTTGCAGAGGACGAACTTGTTGATAAACCCGTCGAGATGATCCTGAAGCTTGCTTGCCTCGTGGGCACCGTTGATGATCCAGCGATCGTCCTTAGGGTCATGGTTGGTCATGGCGCCTAACTCAAAGCCGAAGTACTTGATGATAAAAGAAGCGGGCCGGGCAAGTGAAGCACCAACGCTGGAGACGTTGGGAATGACTGTCTTGATACCGTTGCCTTTTCCTTCAATCTTGGTCTGCAGACGCTCCATCTTGTAGCGATAGAAGGCGTCGCTGACATCGCGGCGAACGTTGATGAGAGACATGGTGGCGGTGAATTTAGACGGTGGAGGAAAACGTGGACTGTCGTTCTTTTACTTGGTTATATGCTGAACAACCGAGTTGAGCAGAACGTTTTGAGTGTTTGGGCTGCGAAGCGACAATTTTTGAGGAAGCTAAAGCGACACTTTCGACATAAAGATGAGGTGAGGTCGTGAATGACTGATGTTGTTAGGCGAAGCCGTGTGAGCGGGACAAGATATATCAGAGCTCAATAAGATGATGCGGCTGTGACATGAGGCAAACCGGAGGCGATCTTATTCAACAGTAAGGTAGGCATGAACTCTGGTGTTCAAGTCTTCAGCCGTCGGAACAAATATTCGGGCTACAAGGTTTCCGCGGTATGCGAAACAAATGCAGCTTGAAGAGGGGTCTGGGGTGAGGGAGCTGATCGTGCTGATACATAAACAGCAATATGCGCCCGATGAGTCGTTAAGTGGTGTGTTGTTCTGCTATGCAGATATGAATGAAAAAGTACAGGAACAAGAGTTCTTATGACGGCGTTTCTGCTGTGCGAGATTTTTCAAGGTTCTTAACGAGTTTTGTCTGAAGGTCCGAGAAGTCAAGTCGTTGCAAGCGTGAGGGAGGAAGAAGTAGAGCGGCAAACGTGGGTCAAACACTGCAACGAGAGAAAAGTCAGCAGGGATCGGAAAGCAGGGGAGTCCGTCGTTTTTTTCTCTCTTCTTTCTTGTCTATATTTCTGTGTTTCCGACCGTCTGACTTTCTGACTTCTGTCTTCTGTTTTCGGCCTTTCCATCTTCCATCTTTCTTTGTTTCTTTCTTCTTTCCTTGGGACAATTTTGGCTCGTAGCATAGGGATAAACTAACCGCAGCGGGACTTTGAGTCGTCGGTGAACGGATTTGTCCGAACAAAAACTGAGCTTTGTTGGGGTGTGTGTTGCTGAAGCGAGGAAAAGAAAAATCGGGCAAGAAAAAAACAGGGCCGCCGCAGTCGTTGGAGTGGCACACAGAGGGCTGACGAAAAATGTGGACTGGATTTTGGGGCAGAGATTTCGACGGCGTGGCGTATGATGGGCTGAACAGTTGAGCCGCGAGCGTGGGTACACTCGCCGAATCGAGGGGCCCGTGCATGGGGGTTACCAACGGGACCTGCTTTTGTACGGGAGTACGGAGTACATGCCTACCTTATCAAACGCTCTGTTGCAACTCCAGCAAAGGCACCGCTTGCGCCGTTGACTCCCGACAAGCCGTTTTGCACGTTTTGTCGACGTCACGACTCACGACGTTGAGAGCGTCCGTATCGGGTGCAAAATCGTCAATGACATCACAAGCAAATACACATTCGAAGTTACCGTCACTTTTCAACAGGTACACAAGCACACGAGCATTCAAGCAATTACAGTTGTCACACATTCATGCACCAATGCACACGTGCACACATTGCAGCCGGGACAGGGTCATGAAGAAGTGAAGCGGAGGAGGCTTCAACGCCCAACTGTGCATTGCATATCCAATTGATCAGCCAGTATCACCCGAATGAGCTGCCACCACTGACCAGTAACCCAATCATGTGCAAAACGAAAACGAGAAGTCGTCAGTGGTCATGCGCTTCCAATCCGAAGGAGTTGCACCCACTTCGTTCTGCCCGCTCCGACTAAAACCCCCCAATCCTGCCGCAGTGCAGTCTTCTTTACGTATGATAAATGGCTCATCCCAACTTCGGGCATTTGTATTCAGACAGAGGATGGAACTCAAGAAGACATTTCTTGCCGAACGGACGCGTAGATATTAGCTGGTCAGACGTGGTCATCAATTCCGCCGTCATGGAGGGGTGCGCCGTGGTGTAATATTGCGAGTAAACATCTCGAAGTAGTGTCTTCATCTCGGCGATAGCAAGGCTAGCATGAATATCTTAGTCGCTTTGGCCTCTCTGCATTTTTGGGGGGGTTCCTTTTCATGGTTTTTCTCGGGCAAATTGTTGGGATGGTGGTTGACTCAGACTTACTGTTTACCAATGCAGCCTCTTCCCCCATTAGAAAACGAAAAGAGCAACCGTCTCCTATCCGCATCTCCTTTACTATCCATCCATCTGTCCGGGTAGAATGTCTCCGGTTCCGGAAAGACTTCCGCGTTCATGCGATGCACAGAATGCGGCTGGCAGCTGACCGTTGTCTTCTCAGGCAAAGAGAAGCCATCGATGATGCGGCCACCCTGTGGTACCACCCGAGGCATCGACATGGGTATGGCGGGATAGCATCGCAGGCCTTCGCATAAGACGGCATCAAGGAAGGGGAGCTGATCGAGAGCAAGTTCGGTCTTGTTCTGCAGCTCCTCCGACAGTCTTCGCTGCAGGTGTGCGGAACGGCTTTGTGATAGCTCCCACATAAGATAGCAGAGTGTATCGCCTGTGGTATCGATTCCTGCGACCATGTGGTCGAGGCACTCTGCTGCCCGGTCTATATGGTCCAGCATTCCCGTCTTGTCTTCCAGGCCGCTCATGAGCGTGAAGCTCGCGGTGTCGGTCGGCTTCGTCGTTTTGGTCCTTTCCAACACATAGTTGTCGGCCAGGGGCACAGAACGAGGCTTTGCCAACAGCGACAAGATTCCGGCAAAGACGTAATGCAGTGTTGGGATGTAGTGTGCGATGAGTCGGTCTGCAGAATTCACCAGCTTACGTGTCAGCCCTTTGTACGCGGGTAGTATCATGTCAAGTCGCGCTTGTCTTCATTGGGGGGGAGTTTCAAGGCATGCTTACTCTGCAAGCTCTCGTCCGCGGCAATCTGGTACATCATTTCTTCATCTGCCTTGTTACCGATACAATCCGAGCCGTTGGGATGAAACAAGTGGTGTGTTACACAGTCGCATGCATATGCATGAAGAGCTACTTGAACGTGAGCTGCCTGCAAATGAAAGAGAAAGTTATCTGTAGGGAGCAAGCCTCGATCGCTTTGTACCTACGTATCTTTTGATATGTATTAGCCGCGTGCGCTCTACTTGTTTTCCGTTGATCAACTCACAAACACATCTGTAGCAGAGCTACCCGCATGAGTGCACCGATGCAAGAAAGCTTTTGACCGGTTTTGAATGCCTTCTAAGGATGTGCTGCGCATGACGTTGGTGTTTGCATACCGATCGGCGAGAATGCGCTTCCGTTTCGCATGCTGCAGCCAACCAGTCTAAGGGTTAATCCATCTACTCTTTTTTTGTTCTTTTCAAGGCTTTCGTCCCAAGTTTTGATTCGTTTTATTGTTTTAATATTCAGAACGTTGATAAACACTTATTCTCACATCTGCCTTGTTCAATGTTGCGAACATTGTCCTGTCATCACACGTCAGTCGCAACGAGTATAGTCAGATAAAATTGGGCAAGCCCCCAAATAAAAATACGAACCTTCTTCCATAGATTTTGAAAAGATTGTAGAACTGGGATTTGTCATATCCGCTTCCTCCTGAGCAGTATATCTCCTTCAGCGCCGCCCCTGACGTGAAGGAGACTTCGTTTGGTGCGATCCGGACCACAGGCCCATACTTGACATGCAAAGCGTGTATGTATAGCGTTCTGGCGGCATGAATTTCTTTCCATTTTAACAACAGCGATGTGAAGAGGCTGATAGTCGGACCAGGGATTTTACGTAGCGGCGAAGCAAGGCGTCTCGTGACACGCACTCCGATTAGGAGGAGAGCAGCGATGGCAAAGTACACCGGCGACAAAAGAATCATGTTGAAGTATTCAAGTCTAGACGAGACTGGTCATTGGTATTCAGTGTCGTCGATGTCTTACAGTCAAAATGTTGAATGACGGCAAATATGTCGGGTTATAAGTTATCCATCCGTATCGAATGATGGAGTCTGGGACGACGCCGACTCTTATCTACAGGTCTGGGCGACAGACGGAGCGGCGATACGGCCGCCATCGGACTCGCGACGGCGATGACTCGGGCTGGTCACCTTTCCACCAAAAAGCCAGGCTGGCTGCCTAGCCGATTGAGTTTCTTTGGCTGATGCTGACGATGCTCTTCCGCCTAGAACTTGATGGTGCGCCCCGCGGCAATCGGCCAATTGTCTCCAAGCTAGGTATGTATGCTTGGGCCATTCAGCTCGGAACTCGCAACCCCGAGAAGTCAAGCCGCTGAGGCTAGGTGATCTGTATCGCGACACTTGGTTGCTGATCACGAGCCGGTTTCTCATGGACCACCAATCGTGGGATTCCATCTTTTAAGTTGTGGAGACGTGGAGACAATGCGCTGGCTGCTCCTTTGACGTATTTTTGCCGTTAATGGCAGTTGGCTTGCAGCTTCTCCGTGCGAGGCGGTGATGGGTGTGATTTGCATCTCTATAGTTTTCGGTCGATGGATCAGATACCACGCGTGACAGAGAATTGACAGAAAAGGTCTCGGAGTCATTAGCAATACGGCGTACACTCTAATACGGTATAAGTGACACGCATGATTCCAGCGGCGTGACGGACAAAAATTGAAATTTGGCGGCAGATTGAACGACTACGTACAGGGTAAGTCGGCTACGTGCGGTCTGCGAACTTGTCTTGTGTCGACTTTGGCGAACTCCCGTCGTTGTTTCTTACCACCAAGGGCTGATTTCTCTGTCGAAAGCCTGGGGCCAAATGTCGAGAAGAGGCCAATCGACTGGCTCGATGTGAAGTCGGGGGCGACAGGAACTTGTTATCATCACGGCCGCGTACAAACTGGCGAGAATGGTGATGTGTTAGATATCCGCGTGTGCTGGTAGACTCGCGGCCGGTGGCCTGGTCACCGTGCAACATGAAGAGCGCGCTGTAGTCAGCTACCTAGTACTCCGTAGGTGTCCCCGATGATGCGGTCTGCCGGTCTGGTCCTACCAGTCCCCAAGACGAGGTAAATATGTAATATGTACATACAAGTACGTGAGCACATACATGCTGTTTGATATGTACTTTCTTGACACCGCCACTAACGAGCCCGTTCAAGAGGCCCCTTTTCCCATTGGAAAGAGGGCAGACACCCCGTTTTTTTCAAAATAGGTAGATGAATGTACTCCGTAGAGGCAACAACAGGCATGAACATGCGATAAAAGACCCATTTTTGTGCCGACCACGATGTGCTACCGTGAGCTATATTTATACCTGTGCATCACGGCGTAGGTATCACGACATGGATAAATAGATCCTTCAATATGCGATTGCGCAGCTGAACATGTACCTACGTAATACATACCTGTGTACATGAGTGCCTACCTACCTGTCAAGTGCATATGTACTCCGTGCATTATGATATATCCAATCGTAGCAGCTGCGTACCTACCTTGCTTATGAATTGCGTCCGGACCGGAGACAGATCACCGACTTGCCCCTGCATGAGCTGTCGCAGCGAGATGTCAGCATCGACGCTTATCCATGACTTGGCTTGTTGCGAGACACGCCGGTAAATCCGATCGGGCCTTGAGGATAATAAACAGTTTGACAATCAATATCAGGGGTTCATTGCGGCCTGTAGGCTGTAGCGTGAGCTGCCTACGTACTCCGTATGGAGGAGTGTTGATGAGAAAGATGGTCTGTAGAGTAATAAAGAGCCTTGCCGTCTTGCAGTTGGCAAAGGCCGAGTTGGCGGTGTTGGTTGGTCGGCTGATATTGGCTGGTATGTGGCCTGTCGAGTGACTTCAGGCACTGCTCGTCTCGTCTCTTGAGTCTTGCTCGCCTCGTGCTCGTCTGTTTGTCGATTCGTGCTCGTCTCGTGGTCGTTGTCGTGCTCTTCTCCCAGAGTCCAGAACCGCCGCGGCGCCGCAGACCCCCCGTCCGGCCCGTCAGTGTCTGAGTGAGGGGTTTGGCTGAGCCCCCAAAAGGAGCGCGTTGGCGCGTGGCGGAGGAGAGACAACTCAACTCACCTTTTGCAGACGTCCTTTCTGGAATAGCATCAGCATTGTCCATCCCGGTGCATTGTCTGTCACCGCCCGGTCGAGCCCCGGTCCTCGTTTCTTCCCTGCACGTCATCCCAGGTGCATCCAGCGAAGCCAAGAATGCCCAGCTTCGGCCGTCTGGGCAAACACAACCGGTCGCAGCACGCGCTGTCCGAACAGCTGTCGACGGCCGCGACATCTGGAACCGCCCAGCCAAGACAGCCGCAGTGTGGCTCCAGCGACGACCTCGCAGTGTTGGCGGACGCGCAGCAGCTGCGACAGGTGCAACACCAACAACCGCAACACCAACAGCTACAACAGCTGCCGCACCATCATCATCCTCATCAACAGCCACAACCGCAGCCGCAGTCGGCCCCCTCTCTTCGCCTTTATACCCAGGCGAGAGCGGCCAATCTTTCTCCCTCCTTGCAAACTTCTAGTCCTGGCGGCTCACCCTCCTTTGATGGCCAGCAGCCGCAAACGCCCATAGGCTTCGATCCCGCCGTCAGTCGGTCACAGAGCAAGCGCCAAGGAAGTCGGACCCGCCTCGCCTCACAGCAGCAGCAGCAGCAGCAGCAGCAACAACACCCGGTGTACGGAATTGCACCGCCGGCCTCCCTAGACGACTTCCCCGACCAGGGGGCGTATCAACTACAGCAGCAAAACCTCGGGCAACAACAGTCATCACCTGCGTCCGCCGCTCCTCAAAAGCGTTCGACTCGCCAATTGATCAAGGATATATTTGGCTCCAGCCGTGAGTTGCACGACGCTCAGCAACAGCCACAGCCACAGCCTTCATCACAATCAGCAAGCCATAGCCCCATTGGGCCTTACGATAGCACAGCTGGACTTGCTCTTAGGCCTTCCAAGAGGGTAAGAAACGCTCCTCCGGAGACAAGCTTGTCGCAGTTAAAGCCTAACATCGACTTTCCAATGCAGGGCTCCCGAATCTTCGTGAACCAAGAAAGTGCTCGTCAAGCATCATATGAGCATCTCGACACATCTCCACACGACCAACTCTATCAGCCGCCAGATCATCCACCCCCACATCATCAGCAGCAAGCCCCGCCACCGTTGCAACAGCATCAGCCTCAGCCACAGTCGCTGCAACGTCGAGGTACCACCCGAATTCAGGAACGACAAGCTCAATTCGAATCACACCAACAGCAACCACCACCACAACAGACACATTCGAAACATCAGTCGCCGCCGAAGCAAGCTGCAAATTACGACCAGGGGGCTCTTCAGCAACCTCAGCACCATTCTCATTTCCCCGCTCATTCACCTCAGAGTCCACATCCGCCAAGTGGGGAGTCGCACATCGTGACGACTCAGCTCGAGAAGAGTCGCCATTTCCAAAACGCGGAGACCATTTCGCAATTGTCGCACGACTCTTCCGTCACTGATTCAGAATCTCGTTCTTCTTTTTCCCTACAGCTACCGCATCAAGCGAGGCAAGCCCAAAACGCTCTCCACGGGTCAGCGCCATCACGCGACGCCACTGTCAACTTTTCGACCCGGCAAGGGGCCGGTCTCCAAGATCAAGACTTCGCTGAAATGGCGCCACCAGGAGCTGGTGGCGGTTCTCAGTCGGGTCGTCGTGGAACAGATGCGGATAGGGGACTTCGTGGACAAGTCGAACCCCCCCCTGGACCGCCACCTGGATACCACCACCAAGGTAGATTACCTCTGAATGCCACGAGTGCTGCACCACCTCCTGGCTATGGGGTGCTGCCAAACTCAGGCAGCTTTGGAACCAATATTTTGTCAGTATGTTGATCCTTGTCCAGGTATAGACCAAGGCCGCCAGAGCCCGCAACCATCATTAGACCGAGACCCCGAGCTCGAAAAGCAATTCAAAGATCTTCGTGAGTTTGGCGGCTTTCTTGTTTTCTTCTTCTCACATTTACTCTGCCCTGAACTATCGCGGGCTCACAATGTGTTGTTGAGTTGCTTACACTGAGAAGTCACCAAGTACAAGAATGTCAAGCGTTTATATTTCGATGGAAAATCTCAAATAGAACATTTGAGTGGCCAAGTTGAGCAGTTACAAAATGCCGTTGCCAAGCAACGCATGTCTCAGTCACGCACAGCGTGGGATGACAGCGAGTACTCGACGAGATTTAACCGCCTCAATGGAGCCATCATCAACCTCGCTTTTAACATCCGAAAAGACTGGCGCAGTCTGCCTACGTGGGTGGAAAGATTCGTGAGCACAGACGCTTTGAAAACGGGAAAGCAGGAGATGACAGCTGTTGGGCGTGCCGTCGTGTCCAGGTGGCTGGTGGACGAAGTATTTCATAAATGCTTCCATCCTGCACTAGACGAAGCCCTTAGCGCACAGCTGAAGGAAATCGAGAAGAGCATCCGAGGAAACTCGTACACCTTACACAGTCAAGAGGAGTTCGATGCACTGACTGCCAAAGTGGTTGATTGGAGAATGGCGACGCTGGACGGGCTGCAAAAGAAGCTTGAATCTACCGCAGCAACGGAAAACCGGACGACGCTGACGAACAAAATCACGGCAAATTTGACGGCCTATCTGCATCAGTTCCTCAGTACACCGCCTCCCCCGGGGGTGGCGGGAAGCACGTCGGTCATTGCCGAATTGGCAGTTGCCATTGCTGCCAACCTGCCTTTAGAAAGTCGAGATGTAGCCATCATGTATCCCCTACCAGGAGACGCAGTGCAAACGAACATCATGCAGGTTGAGCAACCGGGCCTACCGCCACTGGACAAACACCAAGAGTTTGGCAGTGACACAGATTCAGGCGAGGACATGGAGAAAAGAGATCAGAATGGTAAGTCAAGACTCCTTCACTCCTCACTTGATTGGTGAATATTGGAAAAGACACACATTATGGGTGCTCAAGGAGTAGACAATTACTGACAGAGACGCGCTTACAGGACTGCCCAGAGCCTCGAAGAAAGTACGATTTGCGGGATTTGTTGCTCTGGAAGTAAGAGGGCGACAGGTGCTCGCCAAGGCGCCCGTCTGGACATTGCGCGGTTGATCAGTTGACTAGGTGACCGCAAGGATAGACTCAGATGGAGAGCCACGCTTCGAAGCACTGGTCGAAAGACTCTTTCTTTGGCCCTCTTTCTCTTTACTTTACTTTGGCGAATGTTTAATTTTTGAGAGGTGGTGCGGTTGAAGAAGGCGCTGCGATCGAAGACGGGCCGCGATCCAACACGGCTTTTGCTAAAGTGGAACCGGGTAGCGATAAGCCGTAGCGAAATGGCCTATCGGTTGCAGAGTGTGTTCCTAGGACAGGAGCTTGGCGTCGATATCCCGATATACGCCATGAAGCGCGGACGGGAGCTCGAAGCTCCCGTCGAAGGAACCCACTCTACATATCTAAGAGAGCCATCTTCCGCCGCCGCTTCATGATAGGGGCAGCCATCTGGGAAGAAGGAGTTTGAGAGATCATCAGCCGAGATATCACGAGCATAAGGAAAAGCGACGAAGTTTTGGTGGCCAATTGGCTTGTCTTAATGAGGAGTATAATGATCAAACCTTTCTTTTCGCGTAAAGATGCCACAAGAAAGCTTTAATTATCTTCGACTGAGCTATCAACAGAAATTTGTGACCGTTGAGACGTTGTATTCTCAGTCAGGAGTCCGCCAAGGACGAAGCAAAGCTGGGGTGTCTTGCCATGAAAGCGCATCTGTGGATGGTGGCGCCAAGCTATTTGCCTCTTCGCGCTATCCGGTGGTCGCCGAGATGAGTTATGAGTAATAACGAGTGATGACTGAAACGAAAGGAGACGGGGGGAAGGATTAAGATGTCGTGACTCGTGGGCGGTGCATCGTCGTCCGTTGTCAGTGGGTGGGGTCTGTGGGTGTGACTTCAAACTTGTAAGAGTCACACTTTGATGCCGAGAGATGGTGGGGTTTGCCGGCGTGCCGTGTACCAGAAACTTTGCTGCCGCCACGCAGCGGCCCTGGTTCATGGACCATGGGTTGAAAGAGTCACAAGAAGTCACACTACATATGACAAGATTTGGCAATAAAGCACAGTCACAGGTAGCAATCAATCGAGAGACCGATGCAAAAGGACCCAAATCAGAGAGTCAAAGTACATATCCGCTTTCGTCGCGGCCCCGCAGAGCATCCCAAGGCTCCAAGCTGGTTCGCACCTGGGAGGTAGGTACTGTATGTACCCGGTACCTACATAAAGTCCACTGGCGCACCTTCCCTGACAAGGCTTTGGGAGGGGAAAACCCAGACACAGCTTGTACATACATACACCAACCAGAGGCGCTTTTTCTCTCCATCTTCTCGCCATCACCTTCGCGCCCAACACGACTCACTCCTGCCAGACTACTGCCAGACAGACAGAAACAATTCTAGACCTACCTATCCACGAACAGAACCAAGGATCCCCGATCATGGCTGTCCGCGCTCAGTTTGAGAACTCCAACGAGTACGTTTTGCCTCGATTGATAGAACACGGCTTCAACCCCGCCCCCGCCATCTAAATAGGCAGAGCATAGATGGCGATAGAGGGCGTCGGACAAACAACGGATCAAGATGCATTAGCTGACACTTGTTTTTTCCCTTCATCACAGAGTTGGCGTCTTCGCGACGCTCACCAACTCATATGCCCTGGTGGCCCTCGGTGCTAGCGAAAACTTCTACAGTGTCTTTGAGGCGGAGCTCCAAGATGTCGTGCCCACAGTCCGCACAACCATTGCCGGAACTCGCATCATTGGCCGATTAACAGCCGGCAACCGAAAGGGTCTCCTTGTGCCCACCACCACCACCGATCAGGAACTGCAACATCTGCGCAATTCTCTACCCGATGCCGTGCGCATCCAGCGCATTGAAGAACGTCTCTCTGCCCTCGGCAACGTCATTGCCACCAACGACCACATTGCACTGGTACATCCTGATCTCGAGCGCGAGACGGAAGAAATCATTGCCGACGTGCTCGGTGTTGAGGTATTCCGACAGACCGTCGCGGACAATGTTCTTGTTGGTAGCTACATGAGCCTGTCGAATCAGGGTGGTCTGGTGCATCCCAAGACGAGTATTCAGGACCAAGACGAGCTGTCGAGCTTGCTCCAGGTTCCTCTGGTGGCCGGTAGTGTCAACCGCGGCAGCAATGTCGTAGGCGCGGGCATGGTTGTCAATGACTGGCTGGCTGTTACGGGTCTCGACACGACCGCTACGGAGCTCAGTGTTATTGAGAGTGTGTTTAGACTCGGTGAAGGGCTGGGGCCTAGCAACATCAACACAAGCATGAAGGATACCATGGTCGAAAGTTTTTACTGAGAGGCTTTGCGAAAGTTAGCGGCAACTTCTTGTTAGATTTTTCTGCATCTAGTCTGCACTGGATTGAGATTAGATGGAGCTTTTGTGTTTGTTTGGCATTCTTTCTTTCTTCTCTCGGTGTTGGTTTCTATACTTCGCAATGATATATGTATATCTTGGGACAACGGTGTTTGGCATCAAAATTTCATGAATCAACCCTCTTGGCATGATGCTGTGTATCTGGGGTTTCCTGCGTACCCATGATGAAGGATAGCAGGAGATTTGTACCGCACGTACTCTTTCCCTCTTGAAAAAGGAATATCAACGGGGGAAACTCGTGGAGAATTTCGGCAAGACATGTATGTTATGGAGGCTTACGACATGCATACTTACATTTTTACCATCACAAGTCACGGACGAAATGTGATTGTCAAACCAGCGCAGCATGTCACAATATTCCAATGGCCACCATCATGATATCATCACATCAACCGCCTCGTTCTTTCTTCGTTGTACAACTCGTACCGTTTGTCTTAGGTATGTGCTTCTGCTTCTCTGTGCGGTCGGGCCCACCGCCTGCCACATTAGTCGCTTGTCAGTTCTGCCCGTCGTTGAGTTTAGGTACCTTGGTACATAAGGTCCTAAGCTAACGTACCTAGGTAGCTTTGACCTCTCCAAGAAAGCAAAATGTACCTATCGCATCACGAACTTCGGGAACCATAATCGTCGAGGAGGAAGTTTAAGAAACACGATCACAATTCGAGAAAAGAGACCAAAGAAAGAAAAACGAAATATAGAGAAGGAAGGGGAAAAGAACGCCCAACACGGCACGTACGAACCACACTTGCATATTCTTTTACTCAGAACCAACTCGAACTCGCATATTACCCAGACGTGAAGCATATCGAACGTATCTTGTCTTCCGAAGACCCAACCTCAACCGTCCTGTACAATTACCACCATCATGACCACGCCTTCCTCGGGCCAAGAGCCCCCCCATCTCGACCCATCCGAGCTCGGCACCAAAGAATAGTTAGTACGCTCACCCGCCTCCCCCCCTTCCTTCCCCTTGTGATTTGTCGCATGACCTCCCCCAACACCGTCTCCCCAAAGTCAAAGACGCGAATATCAAAACTCAGAATGCCTGCAAAAAAGGCGTTCCCTTTCCAAAACCTGATCCTCACTAACTCGCAAAAAAAAAAAAAAAAAATTGTCCTTCTCCCCAAATATAGCTGGAACGCCCTCTACACCCGCGAACTGACAAATCACGCCTCCAACACCACCGACATCGGCACCGTCTGGTTCGACGACTCCGACGCAGAAGCCAAAATGGTACACTTCCTGAACCAGCTCCCAGACCAACACGACGGCGTCTTCTGCAAAGAAACAACCTCGTTCCTCGATCTAGGCTGCGGCAACGGCTCCATGCTCTTCACCCTCCGCGAAAACGGCTGGTCCGGCCAAGCCCTCGGCGTAGACTACAGCCCCCAGAGCGTGCAATTAGCGCGGCAAGTCTGCGTGGCTAAGGCAGAGGAAGTCGCGCAGAGTGGCGGGGAGGTACTTCCTCCGGTGCGGTTCGCGGAATGGGACATCATGAATGGGTCGTATGAGACGGTGCGCGCACACGAGACGGGGTCTGAGTCGGAGAGTCATGAAGCCTGGGATATTGTCCTGGATAAGGGAACCTTTGATGCGGTGTCTTTGTCGGAGGAGCGCACAGAGTCGGGGAGGAGGTTGTGTGAGGTCTACCCCGAGAGGGTGCTGCCTCTGCTTCGAAAGGGGGGCTTGTTCTTGATTACGAGTTGTAATTGGACAGAGGACGAATTGACAAAATGGTTCGCGGTTGGGAGCTGTGATGGGGAGGACGATGCTTCACGAGAAGAGGGTAGGTTTGTGCCCGCGGGGAGGGTCCAGTACCGGACGTTCAGCTTTGGGGGCGTCAAGGGCCAGACAATTAGTACGCTGTGTTTTCGCAAAGTGTGAGTGAGACGGAAGCTGTGATGTCTTGTCTATAGAGAGAATAGAGCATGAAAGCGATGAGTGGCGTACGCCAGGAGGGAAACATAGATAGACTTTGGATACCCGTAGCTGGTTGTTGTGATGGTGCCTTTCCCCGGGAGGCTATCGAGGAGGCTCTGGCGATGTAATAAGCCGTTCCAGACTACAACCAACCCTTGCATTACTCACTGGCACTAGTGACTATACGCATCTCTTCTTTCGCTGATAAGTCATGTTTGTTTGGTTCTTTGTTTTCCTTCTTCCTTTTTTTATATCTGTTATCTCTGTATCTGTGCACTTCTGCATCTCTGCAACCTTCATCTCGTCTCACCCTGACCATAGTATCTCAAACACTTTCCTCAATTATCCCAGATGGCCCTTCCAACCATCTTTGACAACAAAATGTGCCCCTTTCATGTCCCAACAGCCTTTTCGACCATCTTTAAAACAGCAACGCGATCTGTGCCTCTCTCAGACTCTCATGTCTCCTTGTGTCCGTGACATGATATCGACAAGTCCTTCATCGCCTACGTCTACCGCATGATAGACGACGCAAGGCAGCAGTGAAAACACAACACAAGATTAGCAATATCATCTCTATGGGGAACTTTGGCGCAGTACAGGGCACCGAGTTTTAGTAGTCGTCGTGGCAGTAATCAAGGGCCTTGCTTCATAATATATCTTCTCTTGTTGTATCGTCTCATTCTATGGCGATGTACTCATAGGATCCCCGACCGGCGCAATTCCTATTGCCTCAGTCGCCGCTATCGTCGCGAAATACCGAACGTCAACGTCATCATCCTTTTGTAATTTTGTCAGGTTGGGCAAAATGTGCAGCTGAATCAGTTCGTGGCCCTTGAGTGACGGTACGATTTCGACGCCCTCCTTCTCCAATGAATACAGAGTCCCCTCTTCCGGCAAGCGGCGCAGTGTGCCAATGAGTAAAGCGTAAGTCTTAGCCACGTTGAACCGGATGTTGGGGATATCGTCGTCTACCATCTTGTCGAGCATGGGCAGGATAGAGTTGGCAATGACACTCATACTGACAACAGTGGCCAAAGTCTGTGTGTGTTGCAATCAAGTTAGCTCTCTCATCTATTCTCGTTCCTTCGTGGAAATCAGAACCCGGATTTGCGAATATCTTCTACACCTACCGATATGGCAAAGCAAGTGGTCATTCTGTAGAGATAGTTGGGGTGGCTACCCATCCCCATGACCCTGGGAATGATTTGCTCACTAGCCCAGTCGACACCGAACACTTCCGTAAGTTTCTTTAAGTTGTGTGTGGCAGCCTCCCGGATGGAGAAGACGGTGTCTCCCAGCCAGCCCATGCACAAATTGCTCAACTTCTCGTCAAAGAACTTGACACCAAGCTGGCTGGCAAGTAGAGGAATGTACTCGATGATGGCGAGACGCACTCTCCATTGCTTGTCCTCAGCCAGCTGCACGATGGCGGGAAGTAAGGACTGTGATAGCAGTTCGATACCAATGACTGTGCGCGGGGATCGATCAGTAAAATATTGCTACTTCTCACTGGATACGTGTCTGCCATTCATCGACCTACCTTGGTTAACTTGCTCAAGTTTTGAGATGATGTGTAGTCTGACTTCGGGATATTCGTCCTTCAGCATTGAGAGGAACATGGGCAGCAAGTGGTCAATCGTTCTGATGAGTAAACCGTCAGTACAATTTTTCAATAATCGGCATCATGGAGGCATTGTAGCTTTATAACGCACTCTTGCTTGCCCAGGAGAGGGGCTAATCCACTGATCTGTGTACCCAGCGCAGCACGAACGTGCTGTGAACTATCGGACACAAGACTCTCGACGGTGCCCATGATTTTGTTTAACAAAGTGGGTCGGTCGATCAGGGCGCAAAACCCGGGAATCTGGCCAGCGAGGGCAGTTCGAACTTCGGCCTCGTTGTCTTTTAGTAGCTTCACAAATGCGGGCGTGAGATCCCTCGTGACCACCTCGTCTTCCACGGCCTTGGCAATCTATACATGATGCTTCCATTAGCACGCACAGGTAATCAGAATGGAACGTGGGGCGTGACCCAACCTTTTCAAACTTCTCGGCAATCATGTAACGAACTCTCCAGCTCTTGTCTTCTATCAACTTCCGCAGAGATGTCAGCAAGACACCATGTCCAGATTGCTGGTCTTTAGGCACGACCTCGGCAATGGAAATGAGAATTTCCACGGCGAGCAATCGCACGCTATCCTGGTCGTCCTGGACTAGATGTTGGAAGAGAGGTAGCATTTCGTCAATGACGACGGGCGCAGGCATTTCCTTGACGAACTTGGCCATGTTGATGGCAGCTTGCCTGCGAACCATGGGGGTATCGTCATGCACGAGAGCACGGAACTGCTGGCGAAGTTGTTCTTGGACAGGCGGAGACACCTTGCGATAAGGGGCTGTGAATAGTCCGCAACCAGACACCTTGGAGGTGAACCAGTCGGCTTTGGACAGTCGAATGGTGAGAGGGATGAAGTGCTCTTCGACTTGCTGAGGTGAGATTTGTTCGCAAATTTTATTCAACGATTCGACGGCCTGAATTGGTTGCGACAGTGAGCGGAAGGTTGATCGTTGATAGATGTCCAGTGACCACTAGATGACTGGTCGCAGGGAAGACGAGCGTGGATGCGTACCTTGTCTCGAACGACTGGCTCTTCGATGGCAGCCAGATTCTCCAAGGGTGAGAGAAGGACATGTCCAAGCGACGGTCCTCCAACGTACTCGATAAAGTTGCCCAACTCTTCACTCAGCGCAACCAAGACCTCGTCCTCATCGTCGACCGATTCTGTTGCCATGAAAACGCATAGGTACTTGTGAGTGAGATGTCATGGTCACCCGGACAGGCATATCATGCGGGCGAAGCAAACTGACCATCGAGGAAGGGAATGAGCTCATCCCTCGTGCGTTCGGCGCCTAGAGCAAGGGCAATGGTAGAGAGACGATGGATGGCGTTCAGGCGTAGACCCACATGACCGTGCTATGCAAAACGAAACACAACGGTCAGCTCAGTAGAAGATGAGAGACAAAGGGAAGCAGGTGGCAGAAGGCATAGGAAAGTGTATAGAATTCAGAGGGAAGAGGAGAGACGGCCAGGAGAATGGAGAATGGGGCACGTCCGAATGACGACGGCTGGATTGGAGGATCATGACGCCTGTGATGTGTGTATCACGAATTGGGCTGGCGCAGGAGATTATCCGACTGACCTTCAACTCGTCAATGAGAACGGCGATGGGATACAGCTCATCGTTCACGTTGGTCACGTCAGTCATGGCGAATGACGGAAGTGACAGCGCTTCCACTGTCGAGAGTCAGAAAGCGTCGTCGGGATGGAGGAGGGAAGATGGGAAAGCCAGGGGTGGACCGTGGACGAGGACGAGATACATAGGTGGTGCTGGTGCCCGCGCTGGTGGTGAGCAAAGCAAGCACCCAGCGCAGCGAGGAGGTGCAAGCCACATCAAGCTGTGGCGGGGCGCATGCAGTATGGACACCAGTGGCTGAAGCGCGTTGTCGCCACAGGAGTTACCTAGGACTATGTATACAAACATGACACAAGTTACAACACCACGACAACTCAACGGCGACGTTACAATTCACTTGCTCTTCTCCCCGCCGGCTAGGCCTCTGCATGAACAGCCGCTCTCATCACGTTGCCCCGGATTGATGCGGGCAGCGGCGCGCCTCACCCGTCCTTGGAGCTTCCGTCATCGAAGATTACGGTCGCAACTTTAAGAAACGACCCCTCCTTTCTCTGTCTGAATTGACTCTGTGCGGCCCACCTTTGCAGCCTTAAAATGCTCGTAAATAAACGGCAGGAACAAGTCGTGGCCATCCTTCTTCGGCTTGCCTCTCAGCTGTTTCAACTTTCAAGTTCGAAAAAAAGTTTCGCTATTTGGATCCCAGAATCATACGATTCAATGATCACAAATTTTCGTAAAATCAAGATCGCAATCAATTACATAAGGCTTCAAGCCGACGTGTTTGAAATGTGCACGCAACCCCGCGATAGGTGAGTTGCAGTACCTATAATTTATCGCCCGCCAGTATGTACTCCGTACCTCCACGCTCCAAGACAGTGCTTCAGGAAAGGCACACTGCCGACACCGTTAACAACTCCAAATCATTCATCTACATACCCACCTACCTGTTCATTCAACATCACCAAACTCATCAACGTCGCACATCATGATGGGACCCTATTACCCCACTGATGGCTGAAGAAGTCACTGGTAAGGCTGATCATCAACTAGGTAGCTAAAGATATCAACTGACCATGACTTCAAGGACTACGGTCAGCCAAACCTTCGAATTCAAGACCCTAAATACGTCCGTAAACGGAACTTCCGTGATCGGCCTCGCAACTCATTCATCAGAAGTGCCGCAGTTTCAAACCAGTCCTCGAGTTGCTGTCAGTCAAACAGGCTTCAGCGTCGCGGCCGACACTTGAAGCGATCCCGATGTGTCTAACCGTCCCGTTCCATGAGCCATGACGACACGATGGTATTCCCTCTGTCGCAGAGCTCCTCGCTGCCAAACTTGCACAGCCCGTTGTTCCGGCGCAGAGGCAGCCGACTTCAATTTTGCGAGTCACAGACGCAGCCGACGTGCCCAAGCCAACGTCACCGAGTCACAGTTTGTAAGTGACAAGGCAGAGACACTGCGTGTCTCTAAGAAACAGGAATATCACACGAGGCCGCGAACGACACAATGGGGAGGGGGGCATCACGGCCGTTCTCATCTGCGAAGGCTACGAGAATCAGTGGCTCGGCATCGCAGGATCTGACCACGCACAGTGAGGACGGTGAAGGCGAGTAATCCATCCCGGCTACGCAAATGATCGAGTAGGCGCCTGGGCTATTTGCCTAGTCGCGAATGTGTCATGGTTCAAAGCAATGATCGAAGACACCGGTGGTGTATCATGTGAGCGAATCGAGTTGCGTGGAGCCTTAAAGCCGAACACTAACCCCTAAAATGCGTCTGAATGGTACGTGCAGTCGGTCGCGATGGTACATTTAGCGATTACATCAGTTTGAATTGGATAGAGATCAAGAAAGACTATCTAAAGAACTGGGGGAACGGGCGACTATCAATAGGTAGCCATGATTAGGCGCTCTGTGCTACCACACTGGCCATGGTCCATCCCAATTACCACAATCTCATTATGTGATGTGTCAAGTCTCTGGTACATCATACATGGACATAAGAATGCGGCAGCTTCGCGTCACGCACTTGTATGTTTCCGTGGACGCGGCAAGCTGGTGAGGGTCTGCAAACGCCTCAGCTGCCGTGGAAGTCTACGGTGAGTCCAGTGCGAAGAGTGTGTACGTTGTACAGTTGTATGTCCATTGTCAAGGCGGGGATTCTGCAGCTTCACCAGGCTGTCCATCGTGGACAAACTTTTCAATGAGCCTTCTGTGTTCCAAAACGACGCAGAGTACTAGATGTAAAGCTTCACTTCACACCTCTTCTTTTCATCACCGTCTCAAATAATTCAGCTTACTCAAGATGCATCAGCTGTTGTATCTAATGCAGATGGTATGCTGCTGCGTTTGGCTGCTGCATTTGGCTGCTGCGTTATAGGCTGCTGCGTTTGGTAGCACAGAGCGCGCGTTATTTGTTTGTGGCAAAGGGCCAATGTTGAGATCTTGGAACTGATGATGAATGTCAAATCCAGAACGCAAGAAACGACCGTCAGAGTCCTTGGGGAATCTGCGGCCTTATGTCACCAGGACCTCAGATAGGACCGTCAGAGTCCTTGGGGAACCTGCGGTCTTATGTCACACTCACCAGGACCTCAGATAGACAGAAGTGTTCGAGGTCGGTCTGGAAGTGTCAATTTTGCCTTCTTGCTTCGGCGTCATCACTTGTAACACTTGTAGCCTCGCTTAGGCGACGGCACTTTGAATCACGCGGTGTCGGCAATTACACTTTGAACACTTGTAAAGTTGTAACCTCGCTTCGGTGATGTTGCGAGTGTCAAATATGAGTCATCACTTGTTTGTTGTAGGTAGCACAGAGCGCCTATGTATGGGTACATATAGTCGGCCCATTCACCCATTTCTTGAAGATATTCTTTCTCTTCAGATATCTCACAGTATATATAGTCGCCCATTTTTGCCCTCTCGACTTTCGTTTTTCGTCGTCAGACATCATCACTATAGGTCGAGATATTCGCTACCAGATATTGACATCGTCTCACATAACTTATAATAATAAGACGAGACGACTTATCCTTGCATATCTCCGTCCTCACCACTTACAAGTCTTTGTCGGACATCACGTGATCACACCTCACTCTTCCGTGGTCTTCCCCAAGTGACAGTGTGCCAGTGCCGACACTTATGATATATCGGTCGCTACGACCCCCCTCACCCCGCACCCCACCACGCATCCGCCATTGTCGCTTTCAGTGCAGTGACTCGAAATTTTGTACGTCGCACCCTTCGAGACCGTCGAAGCCCACACGTTCCTGGGCTTATTCGACACGACGTTCAGACTTGCAGTTCGAGCATTTCGGGGGCGCTCAGTTCCGACCATTGCCCATCCCACCAAACATCATCGTCTTCCAACGGCATTCCACCGCAAAGCCTTGTACGTTCTGTCCGAGTCCACTGCGACAGGGTCATAAAGGCATTGGACTAGGCTTTATCTCACCATCATGCCGACCATCTCTGTTGACAAGTATAAGCTCTTCGAAGCCCTTGGCAAGAAGTACGTATCTTTGCATCTTCGACACCAAACATTTGCTGCGCAAGATGTCAATACAAATACCATTATAAAGCAGGGCGTGACGTGGCCGCAAGAAGAATAGAACAGCGGATGGCTGGATTAGCAACCTCAAACTGACGTGTTTTGGCCGCATGTAGATTCACCAAGGAAGAATTCGAGGACCTCTGCTTCGACTATGGTATCGAGCTGGATGAAGACACAGAGGACCAGGAACGTCCAGTCGTCGACGGCAAACAAGAACCCCCCCAACTGAAGATCGAAATTGGAGCCAACCGATATGATATGCTCTGCTTCGAGGGCATTGCCCTCAACCTAAATATCTTCCTCGGCAACATGAAGCCGCCCAACTTCCGAGTTGTCGAGCCAAAGGATGCCGATGCGCAAGTGATCAAGGTCTTGCCCGACACCACCAAGGTCCGGCCTTACGTTTCGGGAGCAGTCCTACGGAACATCAAGTTTACCCAAGACCGTTACGACTCCTTCATTGCGCTGCAGGACAAGCTGCATCAGAACTTGGCCCGAAATCGAACCCTCGTGTCTGTGGGCACGCACGATCTCGATACTATCAGAGGCCCATTCACATATGAGGCTCTCCCTCCCAAAGATATCAAATTCATCCCTCTGAACCAGACCAAAGAGATGGATGGAGCGGAGCTTATGAGCTTCTACGAAAATGACAAGCACCTGGGTCGATTTTTGCACATCATTCGCGATCGGCCCGTGTATCCCGTCATCTACGACGCCGACCGAGTCGTCTGCTCGTTGCCGCCCATTATCAACGGAGACCACTCTAAAATCACGCTCAATACCACAAACGTCTTCATCGAAATCACTGCCACCGACCTCACAAAGCTGCAGATTGTCACCGACATGCTCGTCACAATGTTCTCCCAATACGTGGAGGACGAGTTTACAGTCGAGCCTGTGCGTATTGTTTCCGAGCACAACGGTTTGACGCGAGAGACACCTTCTCTACAACCCCGGATCACCCTCGCCGAAGTTGACTACCTCAACAGCTGCACGGGCCTGAGCGAGTCGCCAGAGAGTCTCTGCAAGCTTCTCACCAAGATGGCCTATGTGTCCAAGCCTTCAGACAAGGACGCCAACCTGCTGGAGGTGGCCATCCCTGCTACCCGTGCCGATGTTCTGCACCAATGTGACATCATGGAGGATCTCGCCGTCTGCTACGGTTTTAACAAGCTACCCCGCACTGCGCCTACTCGAAGCGCTACCATCGGCGCACCCCTCAAGATCAACAAGCTCGCAGACATTGTACGACTTGAGGCTGCCATGGCCGGCTGGAGCGAAGTCATGCCCCTGATTCTGTGCAGCCATGACGAAAACTTTGCCTGGCTGAACCGCAAAGACGACGGCAAGACCGCCGTCAGACTGGCCAATCCCAAGACACAGGAGTATCAGATTGTCCGCACGTCCCTGCTTCCCGGATTACTCAAAACGATCCGCGAGAACAAAGGCCATGCCGTACCTTTCAAGATCTTTGAAACATCAGACGTGACATTCAAGGACGAATCTGCTGAGCGCAAGGCCCGCAATGAGCGCCACTTTGCCGCCGCATGGTGTGGCAAGACGAGCGGGTTCGAAGTCATTCACGGCCTTCTGGATCGTGTTCTGTCCATGCTTCGCACTGCTTTCATCACCCACGATGAGGGCTTGACTGGCAAGTCCATCGACTACCAGGTCAAAGAGGACCCCTGCAAAGCCGATGGCTACTGGATCGAGGAGCTCAACGAAGAGACCTTCTTCCCTGGCCACGCCGCTTCAGTGCACTTGCGTCTCGGTGGGAAAGAGAGACGGGTTGGCGAGTTTGGCATCATTCACCCTACCGCTTTGGAGAAGTTTGACTTGAGGTATGTGTCTCTTTCTTGACGTGACAGTTTTCCTTCTCCACCTTCAATCTCCCATGGAATAGAACGTCACATCATGCTCTTTCTTATTGATCCACTATAATTACTACCACACACCTGCTGACATACCTTTCAATAGATACCCCGTCAGCACACTCGAGATCAATCTCGAGGTCTTCTTATAAAAAAAATCATTGCCAATGAACTCATACATCTTTCATATAGTCGAATGAATACAAACACTTCAAAATAGAGCTGGGAACCAGGCGTGCAAGGTGGATAAACATCTAGCAATGAAGAAATAGGTTCGGTGTATGTATCAAAAGTGAGAGGCCTGCTGCGCGATAGACTCAAGGAATAGAAATGAAGTTCACAAAGCCATCAATCTTGATATCAACTGTGTCAAGGGGTCATAGAGAGCAAAAAGATGAAAGAGGGCATAGACGAGCTTGACTTGTAGATTGATCATGTCGTTCGTATTGGTAATATATCTTGACAATGCTTCGCTTTGGGGCAACGCCGTCTAATGATATTGTACCTCATCTCTATAGGCTGGTTGGGGCCCTCCATTGTATTATTTGGCCTCAAGCCATGACCCTTTGCCTACTTCCTCCCATTTCCCGTTGATAACTTGTCTCAGGTTCTATACTAAAGCCCGGGGGAGGAGTAGCTGTCTTCGCGAAGTTTTTGTCATGTCCATCGCCGAATGTCTATAGTAGCCGCATCCTCCAGTGCTGGACTTGGCGGAAAAGGTGCACGGATAATAGAGATCTTCATCGCCGCTGAGCTCTGCTTCGTCTATCACTTGGACCATCACCCACCCGCGACTAAGGTCATCTTTTGACGGACAGCAGTCTAGAAATCGTCTCCGTCCTATTTCAGTCGTGCGGAGTCGATGGAAGAACGAGCGAGGTGGGTGACATTCATAGATGATTCTATCAGGCCCCTCAATTATGTCGTACGGCCCTAATTCGTCCTGTTCGCGAAAGATGCCCCTCTATGTCATCTCGCGCATTTCCTGCTCCATGTACCGCGGCGAAGTCACCGCAGACCCTGATCCTTCAGCGCGGCCGATGTTGCCGAGCATGTCCTTGCCCAGATTCAATCCAGAGAGGCCATCTCGAATTGTGTTGAACGGACTTGACCCTTCCGCCGACGCACTATGCCGCAACGAGCCTTTCTTCGTGTCTGGTGTCAGGACCTGGTGAGCAGACTCGACAGCCGCCAAGACCGATTGGCTGTTACCCAAACTTGGCGGCGCTTTAGGCGTTCCTGTGGCAGATCGTGACCCCTGATCAGTACGAGGCGACTCAAAAAGGCCTGCTTGGCGGCCGAATTCGGCGGCGGCGGCGGCATCGATACCAGCGTTCATCTCGTCATCGGTTCTGCCAAACACTTGATACCACCATCTTACGTCCTTCGGATTTGGAAGAAAAATTCTCTCCTTGCCTCTTACTCTGTCATCGGTCGTCGGGTCAAAGTCAGGGTTGGTGAACTCTGGTCTCCGACAGAGGAAGTAGTCCCATACCGACGATGTCCTCTCACTGACTTTGGCATCTTTGCGTTGTTTTTCTGAGTTGTAAAGGAATGTCCCATATTGACATGAGTAAAGATGGTATAGCAACCGACGGAGAAATCGCTCGTTGTACTCGAAACGAGAAGGGCTCTGCCGGACCATCTGATATGCGCAGTCCAAGAACTGGTGAAAGACGGGGCTGACCATCTTGGGGGCGGTAGCCTCATCGTCGACAACCTTTCCAGGGGTGACCTCGCTTACGGCCGCTATATCAGCAGCAGCAACGTCCTCCTTGTTCGGAGTGAACAACCGCCGAGCACCTGTGAGGACGTTTTGCAATGCGTCATTGCGCCCGTCATTCTCTCCTGGCTGAACTTTGGAGCCAGCCAAAGCGTCTTTTTGAACCGTGAACCAATCCTCGTGATTCAGATGCCCAGAGCGTAACCTAAACATGTGGCCAAATGAGAGCCAGTCCTTCTCTACTAGAACGATGAACCCATCAATGGTTCTGAAGTACGGATCGAGCATGATTTGTGCCAGGGCACTTAATTGACTCGTACGATCCCACCCATCTGAGCAGTGTATCAGGACGTGCGAATGACTTATGCCAATTCTCCGAGCGATGATGGCTGAACCATCCAGGACATCATGTATATGTCTAAGCCAGCCGCTCTGATGTAGAAGTTCCCGATTGGGCGGTAGAGGAGAAATGTCGGCATCCTTGAGCGCTTCCACCACCTTGTTCAGTGAATTGCGCATGACATGAATATTTTCGATACTAAGAAAAGATTTGGTTGCGAACTTGTACTTGTCCATGTTTTCGGATCCCATCCCTTGTACTTGGTTGACCATTGCGTTAATGGTCGGTCGTGCGTCCACAATCATGTTGGCTTGCTGTCGTCCATATATCCTGGTTTCGCCGGTTTTCTCGTCGTAGACTCCGGCGGAACGGGAGATGAGCTCATCCTCGTAGCGTTCCACGTCGCCTAATGCCGACTCGAGCATGCTCCCATCTGCTAGATCTTGTTGGCTTACTGGAGGCGTGGATTCTTCCAAGCCCCCAGGCATCCAAGCAGAGAAAGATGCGGCAACAAGTCTTTCATCCTGGACGTTTGTCTTTCTTGTGATGCCGGCAAGCGGCTGAGAGCTTCTCGTGATGGTACAGTTGTTGACGGGGTGAATGTAAGACAAGGTGGGAATTCGATTTCTTGAGCGGAACTCGCGGGCATACTTGAGGACATTATCTGAAATTTTCGACGGCACAATCAAAAATGCAGGATACGTGTCGCAGAACGAATAGTCCTGGTTGATGTTGGTCACTCTCCAGCCCTTGTCGGGAAGCTTCTCGCTGATGCCCTGCCTGCGGAACTCGGCTTTGGGATCGTAAAAAGCCCACCCATCCATTTCCTTCTCATGCTTCAAAGGTTTATGGCTGAAGGCGTAAAGCTTCTCTACAGTGCCAAGCTTGCACGTCCGGGCTTTGACAAAGTCGAACACCTCCCGAGCCACTTCATTATCAGCAAAGTTAAAAGTGACAAAGGTGAAGTCTCGACATCGAATACGGATGGAGGGTGCTTGATGAGAAGATGGAGGTGTTGGTCGAAAGGAACAATACGACAAAATGGGAAAGGTCAGCCATCGCTCTCTTATCTTTGGCGATGTGGATGAATTTGCTGATGTCGAACCAGGGGGCGGCTGTATCGGGGCGCAAAAGACCATGTGGAAATCGGTGAGTCGCAGGATACCGTTGGTGGTCTGGCCGCCGTAAATGCCTTGGACATTGTAAATGACCTAAAGTATTGACCTTTCTTTGAATATGGACTTTCCGATGACTGAATTGATCGCGAATCACCGCTGACAAGGCATCTTACCTTCTTAGCTTCCATCTTCTCTTATTGTAAGTAAATTTCGCGCTCCCTATCCCGAACGGATGATGTCCTGGATTGCGACATGCGCCGAGTACTATCCGCAGAAAAATCAATAGTTGTTGTCGCGGCCTGATCCCGCAGCTTCCAGGATGCTGTATTTGCAACTCGAGTTCAGGCTCCGGAGAGTGTCGTCAGCCGATGTTGCGGAGCTTCTGCTCAGAGGATCACATGTAGCTCCGAGGCAACTCGTTCGGCAGGAAAGCGGAATAGTCTTGGAACAGACAGTCTATCGCATCATTTGAATGCGAGCTTAATGAATGACAGAAAGGCTCTCGTCTAATTGATGATCGTTAGAGTGAGCCTTTGGAAAGAGGCTGAATGACCCAAATGAGTTACCTACGCACTTGGGCGTTGTCGCATGCAGTGCGCAAGCCGAGCTTGGACGTGGAGACTGGAGAGAGCGTCAGCCCCTCGCTCCTGCTGAGATGAGTGACGTCTCTCGGAAGGAAGGAGCCATCTGAAAGAAGACTAGCGTCTCATTCAAAAATCCCCGGTCGTCTCGGAAGCCGCCTGAGCAGATTTTCCGTAAACGTGAGACTCTGCCCCACCCATCTCGCACACTGACCACTGCGGCCTGGGGCTGCTTTATTGGGAAAAAATTCCTGCGCGTGCTGATTTAGGGCTCCAACCCACGAGCCGAAAATTAGACCGCCAAAGTATCCTGCCGCAGTAAGGCTATCGCGAACATTTGGACCTCAGCCCGCATCTGACTACGCCCCCTCCGTGCCATCGACCGCCTTGCCGCCTTCTTCTTTGTTTCTCGCTGCTCAGGAAGAAGAAATCGTTTGATTCATACAACCAAGTATCCAAAATGGCCAACCCCGCAACCCAGATGTGAGTATTCTTTCTCATTGTACTACGCATTGAACTGGCTATCGGTGTCCGTTGCATCTTCGAAAAGTCCGAGTTCCGTCACGTCGAAAATTGTCCCAGCGCCCTACAACGACTTGATCTACGTGTGGCAATACTTGTATTCTGGAGGAAATTGGGGGGTCAAGACGCAGAAGGAATGCGAGGAACAGCTGCCGCTCGCCACGGGGCATGGAATATTCAATCCAAGGCAGCAGCCCGGTGACAGCGAGAGAAGGGAAAGTTAGCATTTCACTATTGCTGAGAGACTGGGAATCAGACGTTACCAATAATTTCGACACTTCTTGTTCAGAATGAAGATGAGAATGAAGATGCAGCGGATCACACACAATTTGCCATCGGGAGTCAATTGCTATCAAACGCTGGAATGAACTTGTCGCTGACTAGCAATTCTTTCACAGCTCCAAGAGGAGAAAGTTCGTCGCCGACGGTGTCTTCTACGCCGAGCTCAACGAGTTTTTCCAGCGCGAGCTTGCTGAGGAGGGTTACTCGGGCGTCGAGGTCCGCGTCACGCCCACCGTTACCGACATCATCATCCGCGCCACCCAGACCCAGGAAGTCCTCGGTGAGCAGGGCCGCCGCATCCGCGAGCTCACGTCCCTGATCCAGAAGCGCTTCAAGTTCCCCGAGAACTCCGTCTCCCTGTACGCCGCCAAGGTCCAGAACCGTGGTCTGTCCGCCGTCGCTCAATGCGAGTCTCTCCGCTACAAGCTCCTCAACGGTCTGGCCGTCCGTCGTGCCTGTTATGGTGTCCTCCGCTTCATCATGGAGTCTGGCGCCAAGGGCTGCGAAGTCGTTGTCTCCGGCAAGCTGCGTGCCGCTCGTGCCAAGTCCATGAAGTTCACCGACGGCTTCATGATCCACTCCGGTCAACCCGCCAAGGACTTCATCGACACTGCCACTCGTCACGTCCTGCTCCGACAGGGTGTCCTGGGTATCAAGGTCAAGATCATGCGCGGCTCCGACCCCGACGGCAAGGCCGGTCCTCAGAAGTCTCTTCCCGACGCCGTCACCATCTTCGACCCCAAGGAGGAGCAAGTCGTTCTCCAACCCGTGAGCCAAGACTATGGTGCTAAGGCTGCCGCCGCCCAAGCCAGTCAAGATGCCCGCATTGCTGAGCAAGAAGCCGATGTTGCCGAGGCTGAGCAATAGAGAGTGGGGGGGGACATACCAGATAAAAGAATGAGAAAAGAGCGCGCAAACCAAAACGCAACAGAGACTTGTTGGTCGTCAGAGGGTGGTCACATAACGGAAAGGCATTTGTAAATGTAAACAAATTATGACTTTTCCCGCACGCCGCCACCTATTCTTTACATCTACACGTCGTTTTACGTAAATTGATGACATTTTTTCTTCTTCTTCCAATTCGAAACCTTTTGCATGAAACTGCGTGTTTGTATGCCTACAGAAATTGACCTTGTTGGCTTCTGTTCCTCTCTTTCTCTTGTACTGAGGGACGTAGAACTAATGACGAGACTGAGATGAGACGCGCGGGATGCTAGTGAGGAGGACTAAAAAAGAAAGATACCCTCGCAGTACATCATCAAATTCGTCATTGGCGACTGTGCTTGACTTGAGATCGTCCATGAGGTAGCTAAATGTTCTGGCTTGGGATCTTATGGCCTGCCAAGGGATCATGCTGCGCTTGCATCTAAATGTGAAATTACACTGGCTCATGAGCCAAAGTCGAGCGAGCTCGCCAAGCATCCTCATTCATGATCACAAGTACTGTATAATCATATACATACATGAGCAAATGAAGTGTAAAACTCGCAGTTCAACTGATGTCCATTAATGTCACCAGAAATCTACGCTCATCTATCGAACCAGATACATCATACACAAGACGCCCTAAGCTCCATACGCCCAAACCCATCCGTCCATCCGTCCATCCGTCCCCGTTCATCCCTACGCCATAGCCCCCATCCAACTCCACATCATGAACACACATTGCAGATCTTGTTACTCGTCGCAGAAACTCGGAGAGGCCTCCCCGCGTCCCTTTTTCATCGTTGATGCCCCTATCCTTTGCCCATGCAAGTTGCACTTGGACAAAGGTATCACAAGTAGATAGCATGTATCCTGTCCCTTTTGCCGTTGTGGCGAAAGCCCTCCTCCCGATACACAGGCGTACCTACAGGTACCTAGGTACTAATGAGGAGTTTCAACAGACACACACCCTTACCAAAGAGCAAAGACATCATAACTACCTGCTTTTTAAAAAGCAAAAACGCCGGATAAAGAAGGGACAACGTATTCATCCCTCAAGGCTCTGATTGCCATTCTTAACCTTCCCCCCCTCCCCCCTTTTTAAAAAAAAAGGGGGGGGGGGGTTACTCTCTTTCCTTGGGTCTTTTTTTTTTCTTTTTTTCTTTTTTCCTGTAGAACCCAAGCTCCAAACCCCCAAATATCGTGAATAAATTCCGAACCCCGTCTCGATTCCTGAGGCGTAACATCGCAAATCCGGCGGAAAAAGAACCCAACCCAAGACAGAGAACATTGCATCGTGCACGCATAACTAAGGATATCGACCAGCGAGATTTGCCGACTTTGCGAATATAATTGGACGCCTTCTCTTCAAGAAAAAGATGTGCAGTGCAATAGGCAAAGAGACGGCGAGAAGAAAGATGGAACAAGGAATCGCAAAAATCTAGAGGGCGAGTGGACGGACACCTTTCGTTCTTTTATGAAGGTTCTTCCTCCCCTCGACACCACCATCAAGGGGGTGTAGTGATAAACTTCTAACGTCCCCTCATATCATATCTTCTCAGCTCCCCTTGTTCCGAGTTTGTAGCTCAATGGCATTGCCGTACTGTTCCTTCCTGCCATTGGTCTTGCCATTGGAGCGGGTGTCTTCGTCTCCGCTGTCCTCGGTGAGATCTGTGAGCCCCAAGCCTAGAGCTTCTTCTTCGTCGTACGCCCGAATCAGACCTTCTCTGTCGCCATGATGGCTGTTGAGGCTGTGTCGGGACGGGTCTCCGCTCCTTCGGGATTGCATGCTGCGCCGTGTTTGGAATCCAGAGACCATGTCGGTTGGGGTGGCGTCGTATCCGCCTCGCCCAGCGACGAGTTTGCCGCCGTTCGGATCGCCACGGGATAGGTTTAATAGGTAGACTCCAGTAAAGGTTACCAGGAAACCGCAGAGTAACGACAAGGTATTGACTGGATCGGTTGTGTTGAACCCGCTGAATAGGATGAAGGAGGCGCAGAGCGTAGCGGTGGTGAAGGTCACATAGTAGAGCGGATTCACACTATATTTGGCAAACCACATTCGCGTTAGAGTCTTTTGTTGTACCGCTTACTTTGTTGTCTTGATGAGCTGAATGAGGGGTGATGCGAGTAATGAGATGATGCGATGCAAGTGGCGGCGCAGGACTTACATGTTCGTCGGGAATGAAGCCAGAGCTTTGTTGAAGTAGTTCATCTGCGTAAGAATGCAAACACCCGTTAAGATCATGAAGACGTAGGTAGAAGGGTGAGTGAACTGGTTATTGCCGGCAAAGGTGAGCTTGAGAGCGATGCCGAACGACTTGACGGACATGACGGAAATAGAGCCGACTGTGGAACAAATGGAGAGGTAAATGAGGGCGTTCTTTTTGCCATGGACCGGCGCGATCCTGTAGATCATGAAGAGTGCAAAGGCAATGACAGCAGCAGCGTATAGCAGAAAGCCTGGCATGGGTCCTCTTGTCAGCACCAATACAAACACGAGAGGCCCAACGGTAAGGCTTGCGCATGGGGGCAACAAGACAAGTCAGTCTTACCAGGCCGAAGAGCATAATCCAGAATCTGGTCAATGGTCTGAATGTCTTCGTCCGGCGGGGCGTGAAGGACAATCACTACAGCACCAATGAGGCAAATGGCGCTCCCGAGCTTGCCGAGCGTCCCTAGCTCTTCGTTGAGGAAGTATGATCCTAGGACCGCGCCGATCAAAACACTGAGAGCTCCTAAAGGGGTGACGAGAATCGCGGGGGCGAAAGCGTAGGCGGCGAAGTTGCAAATCTCTCCGATACCAACTGTTGGTCAAGATGAGCTTCATGAACAGTGTGATCAGGAGGAAGAAGACTGAGACATACGAGTTGCGATACCAGCCCACCACAGAGGACTCTTCAAGTAAACAAATCCATCACCTTCGAAACCATGTCTTTGCTCAGCTTGTATCAGGCCCTGCAAGAAACGTTCTGAGTTAGACTCAATCGGATTCTTTCACACATTCTTTCGTTTCAGTAATAAGTGCAGAGCGGCACAAAACAAACCTTTTTCGTTATGACAAAACTCGTGCCTGTTGACGGATGGTCAGTAATTTGTCGCAACAAGGTAGGGAGGCATTCGAAGGGCTAGAAGCGACACAAGCTACGAACCAATAGCTAACGCTGACGACATGGCAAGTGCCAAGCCGATGTATCTGAAGACAAGAGACCAGGTTAGCCGAGAAAAATGACATCGAGCAAGCTGTAGGGAGGTCGCAGGCAGTCGCGAATGCATGGCTCAACAGTAGCCAAGGGTGTGCGCATGCGCAAGCGAGAACATACTTGTCTTCCAGCATGACGATGCGGGTGCCGCGACCACAACGACCGCGTCGGGTTCTAGGGATCGATATCGGCAAAGAAGAGCAAGGATGCCTCGCGATCGAGAGAAGGCACTGTCGTCGTCACCGGCTGCGTCGATATAAGGCCGTCGTAGCAGCCGCCGCGCATCTAGAAAATCGGAACCCAAACAACTCCGAGGTAACAAGACAAAAAGAGGAAATTCAAACACCCCAAGATAGTGAGATGGAACTGGCGACGCAATCGAATAGCGCAATGTCGATCCAGCGGCGGTGAAGGCGATCGCGAATGTCAAGAATCGAAGGGTCGTACGAGGCCGAGGCCGGAGAATCGTTCAGTTTCGCTCCGGATGGATTGATAGACGAGGTAGGTTATCAGCTTCGTCCCAGACGTTGCAGACCCGGGCAAGAATAGAAAGAAAGACAGCGAGTGGATGGAATAAGTGGAGGAGAGGAAGAGGCGCAAGGGCGATTGGCGATGATCGGATGCGAAAGGACGGAAGGACGAAAGAAGCCTTTCGAGGGCGCTCGCGATGAAGACGAGTAGTGGTTGTGGCAGCTGGAGATGGAGGTGGGGCGCACAAGCAAGGGCGGGGGCGTTTTGTTGCAGGATCTGAGGATGCTGGTGTTCTGGTGGCAGGCAAAGGGAAGCCGTGGTTTGTCTGGAGACTTGGTCCGTTTGTCCTTCGTCCTGTGGATGCATGATGCATCGGGTCAAGGATCGATGCCGAGGCGCGCTACTGAACACTAGGTACTTTGGGAAGAAGGCGCCAAATATATGTATGTACCTATGTACATACGGAGCAGGGGCAGTTTTCAACACATCAAGAAGTATAATTGGGCCGTGGCCTCCTACAACTGATACTTCCGCAGCGGTCGAAAATACAGCCTGCAAACTTCGCACCTATGTACACTGTACTCCCGTACTTAATGCGGCCGGGTATTGTGCACGGCCACAAGGGGAGCTGCGCCACTCGCCGCGCAAGCCGATTCGCAGCGGGGCGGCATTGCTTCCGGGGCAAACGTCAACATGGGTTTATTTCGTTCAGCCTGTCATGTACTCCGTACATACCTATTGGCAAGTTGCAACGGCTGGGATCTGTCGAGCAGGGACAAATATAAAACGAAGAATGCAAAGGATAAAGGGAAATACAGGGATAGAAGGCGAATGAGAAAGAAAAAAAATGAAAGACGCAAGTTCGTGCTGGCAGCCACTAGTGTCAGATCGCCGTCTACTCCGTAGGTAGGTACATACATAGGTATGTAGGAAGTCTCTAGGGACTGGACCTGTCAGCTGCGCTGGAATGCCCGCACATGCCCTGCCTAGTAGGTACCTACCTGGTACATAGATCCAAGTACATATGTAGAAAGGCTGGCTGAGAAGAGCAGTACATTCGACTATTGAAAGTGACTATTTGCTCGCTGCACCGTCCCAAATCCAAACCATCAAGGCCCTATGAAAACAACTACAGTACCTTCAGCAGCCCATCCATGCTAATATGGAGCAATGTGTAGACCAAATACTTCCTTCTACAAGTACATGTTCGGTGCCAGCAACAAGTCATGGGGTTGCCCAACGACAAAAAGACTCGGCCGTGACTCGACCGGCTGTGCAGTTACCAACCGGCATTTTCCTGAAATAACGCCAACGCCCCAGTTGATACAATCCTCATCTGGAGTTGCCGCTGAAGCTACACTGCCGTTCGTCCTCGTCAACAGTTTGTTTGCTTCTTTCGTTGCGTCTTTGAAGGTTCTTGTCGCTTAGCTATTACCCGGCCATTCTTGTTGGCCATTTGGGTGCGACTTGATGCCGGCCCAGTGTGACTAAGAGGGATCCCAAGCTTGGATCGTGGAATAGGCGTCATGTGACAAAGATGTGAAAACAAAGTGCAAAAAGACAATGTAACATAGTGTCAATCTAAGCCAACCTTGACAGCATCTTGCCTTGCAGCTTTATTTGCTTTGTGACCATCGTATTCTTCCGTTCCACGATATTCCTTGAATGGTCAGCGTGGTTTCAGTTGTTCCTACCTTTTAATTCTTTGCAGCACATCGAGTAGAGTGCGGCTGCGCTGTCTGGGGAAACATTGGTGTTTGGTGTTTGCTGTTTGAAGCATCGAGCGTTTGGTTAGATGACCACCTTGTTGTGGTCCAGTGGCTCTTGGACGATGCAATTGCAGAATTGAGAAGGAGGGGGCTATAACGGGGAATGGATACTAGTAAGGATCATCGGAGGGGAGGGAGGGGAGGTTAGTATCATAACATCATTTCAATCTCACGACCGGCGACGCTTGGCATCTAGAATAGCGATTAGCCTCATGATCAACCTGGACATTGATGAAAGGAACTGACTTTGATCGTCTCCAGCGTCGTTTTCTGCCTCACACCGGGCTCGTTTGGCCGTGTTGGATGATGCATATTCATCGGCATCATCCGGAAGTGTTTCTGGCTCGTCGTCTCTCCAATCTATCTCACCCTCGGCGTCTTCATTGGCTTCGTCATTGGCCATGAGCTCATCGGCACCGCTGCTGACGGTGCCCAACTCTGTAGGGGCATATTGAATGTCGACGTCGTCTTTGAACGACGTGATCATGGTGCTGGCACCGTTCACCTGGGCGTCCATGTTCTCGTCATCATTCGTGTGTTGCGTATGTTGCGTGTCTTGTGTATCTTGTGTGACTTGGTGTTCGACTTCGTCTCGACCCGCACCGGCACCATTCATGGCCGTCAAGTCCAATGGTTCGTCGTCAAAATCAATGCCCAGCATTTCATCCGCCTCGCCTGGCTCAAGCTCGACTGCAGTACCAGCTGCGGCCGCAGCCTCTTCTGATAGTTCGCTTCCAACAGTCGCGTCGCTGGCATCATGGACAGCCGGTGTCGAGCGGGCCACAAAAGTAGCCTCTTCTTCGACTTGCACAACTTCTTCACCGTCGCCCACATCATCCTCCGCAGCGAGAGCGCCCGAAACCACGATCTCCTCTTCTGCCGACTGATGACCTTCGCCCGCGCCAGTTGGACTACTCCCCGAAATGAGCTCTCCCCGATGTGATACTTCATCATCGCCTGTATTCAGGCCGTTCATTTGAGCTTCGGAGTACAATATATCGATATCATGAATGGTTTCCATCGGTTCGTCACTGTCAAACTCTTGAAACTGCATCTCGATGTCTTCGGTCACAGAGTCATCTCCAATGTCAACTACGTGGGCGAGCGGCATTGGGGGTTCATAAATGTGGTTGACCTGGTCCAGCCCCATTCCCTCGGCGGCGCTTTCCATCAAAAAGTCAAATCGTTTGCTGGTATTAGGTCTGGTGAATAGGTACGTATAAAGTGGCCTTGTATCATCAGGGTCTTGATTTTTGACCAGGACGTCGAAGAGTTCAGTGAACTGTCTCAATGTGAAGTTGGCGAGCAGATCTGGCGAAGATGACTATCAATTTGGTCAGCTTCTTTCTTTTTCTCCTGTCCGAACAATTATCAATGCAAATTTACCTCTGCAAATTCCAGTCCAAGCTCGTCTACTTGGAAAACAAGTTCGTCCGCGGCCAGGAGCTCATTTGCGAGTTCTTCTCGAAAGCTTTCCAGCACTGTTTGCATGCTTTCATCCAGAAGAGACAGGTGAGAAAAGAAGCCGTCTGAGTTTGCGGAAAAGCAAGGAAATTCATCTCCATTGTATTGAACTGTAATCGCAGGATACTGGTTGGAGTCCGTATCAGATCCTTCTCCACGGTTCTCACCAGCCTCCACGGCCTCAGTCTCGTCCAGAACTTCATCCGCATCTTCATCAACATCCTCATCGAGTGTTTGGTTTTTCGCATAGCCAGACTCCTCAGCAAAATCTGCGTGAGCTTTGTCTTGCTGCTCGTCGTATTTCTGGTCTTTAGGGTCATTGGCCGCTGTCGTAGAGTGACTCTCCTTGATACTGGATTCCAGCTTCTCTTCAAGTTCATCATGCTCGGTTTCCCAGCTTATTTCCTGATTTTCGACTTGATCTTCGACCTGGACTTCGTGCTCTTCAACGTGGACTTCGTGGGGCTCAATTTGGACTTCGTAGTCCCCAACTTGCACTTCGTGGTTTCCGACCTGGACTTCGTGATGTTCGACTTGGACTTGGTGGTCTTCAACTTGGGTTTCGCCCTGATCCTCACCATGTTCATCGGTCTGACCCCCAGCTTGGTCTTCGACCTGATCCTCAGTCTGGACCTCGTTCTGGCTCTCAGCTTCTTGCATTGCCAGGGTGTCTTCAGCGCGTGAAATATCACCCGGGTCTTGCTCACCAGCAGCTAAAGCCAGAATCTCGGATGGACCCTCAACAGTGTGCATGATCGATGCATCTTCGACATCATAGTCGATCTCGTGGGATGACTCGTGTCCCGGACTGATTGATACGAAAGCAACGCTTTCATTCTGGGTGCCTACAGTCTGGCCTGGGTCTTGTTCTTCTTTCTCGAGATATGCCACATCATCGTGACCTAGTTGCCCGCTGTTGGTATTTTCTTTCTCATACAGCGATGTGTCCGGGATGGATTCCGGCTGATCTTCATAATCTAGCGCATTTTCTGCATCGGTATCGTAGTCGATATAATCATCATCTGCTGTTCTGTACAGCGGTGCAATGTCGACGTCCATCTCGATTTCCGCCATAGTCATGGCTATGGTGATAGCTCACCGTAGATGTTTGGCTGAGAGCAGATCTTGGCGCTGTTACTGTGAGCTGATTTCGAGATGGTCGAATTGATAACACTAGCGCGTGTCGAGGCTAGGCATGGGAAACGGACGAGGAAAGAGCTTGAATAAGGCGTGAGAGAGGACATCCGTCTGTTCAAGTATCATCGGCTAGGAACAAGAACGAGTGAGAACCCGGTGTCGAATAATCCTGCCTTGTTCTCGAAGCGCAGATCGAAACTGAGCTGTGATGCAGGAGGAAAAACGAGCAGGGTCGTTTGGCGAATTTGCTGACACGACAGAATATTGGTGTGGTGGTTGTGAACTTGTGACGTTCAATTTTCAGCCGCCCAGCAGAGGTCAAAAAATTGACGCTTGTTGGCTCGAAATGGAGAGGGGAAACGAGACGTATCTTTTGTGCCCTTTCCCCTGCGCTTGCTGATTTTTGACGGAGCAATCAATCCAAGTTCCTCATGCAAGTCGCCCCACCGCCCGCGGCACCTCAAGGCTCATTGGCAATTGCTGACTTGGCCTGACCGACCGTGACAGTGGGAATCGTGGCCGAGTCCTCCATGTGAGTGATCGATTGTCGTCTAACTAACGCTGCCGTATTCCAATCGTCCAGAACAGCAAAAGCACGTCTGCAATATTCGGCTTGCGAGACAACAATTGCCAAAATGGTGCGCATTCTACTCCGAAACGTCTCAAGCGTCTCTGCAAAGACCAATTGCTAACTGGCCGCAGGTCGTTCTGGCAGCGTCAATCTGCACCCGCGGGGGGAAAGCTGTCCTCTCCCGCCAGTTTCGAGAGATGCCACGGTCGCGAATAGAAGCTCTCCTGGCCTCTTTCCCCAAGTTAGCCGACAGCGGTACCCAACATACGACGGTCGAGCAGGACAATGTCCGATTCGTCTATCAGCCTCTTGATGAGCTCTACATGGTGCTCATCACGAACAAGCAGTCCAACATTCTACAAGACATTGATTCTCTACACCTGTTCGCCCAGGTGGTCACCAGCACATGCCGCACCCTTGATGAGAGGGAGATCCTCCGAAATGCCTACGAGCTCCTCAGTGCCTTTGACGAGGTGGTCACCTTAGGATATCGAGACAACCTCACCATAAGCCAGATTAAGACCTTTTTGGAAATGGAGAGTCACGAAGAGCGCATTCAGGACATTATTGCAAGAGTATGCCCATTCTTGCAGTCTGGAGGTTTCCTCCAAATGGTTATGCATGCATACTGATTGTCAATGTAGAACAAAGAGCTCGAGGCTACCGAGGAACGAAAACGAAAGGCCAAGCAACTCGAGATGCAGCGCAAGGAGACTGCCAGGACTGGACACGGCGTGCCACGAGCACCTGTTTATCCTACATACACGACCCCCTCGAAACCAAGTGGTGTCGATTCTTACGACTCATACGAAGCCGAGAAGAACAAGACGTTTAATAAGTGTGTTGTTTCCCATTGTGCATTCTGGTGGCGCGATACGTGGTTCGGGCTAACGCGATGGACAGGCCGCTCGCGCCCAAAGGAAAAGGCATGCAGTTGGGCAAGAAGTCCAAAACTACTGACATGTTTGAGCGAGTTCGCGGCGACATGAGTGGTCAAGCTGATGACTCTCCCCTTGTCACTCCTGCGCCTGCTGCGGCTGCCGTACCAGCCGAGCCACGAATCTCATCAACCTTTGATCGCGACGCTGTCCACGTCACCATTTCCGAATCCATCACTGCCAACCTGTCTCGGGAGGGTGCCGTCAATTCATTGTCCATAAGCGGTGATCTGGCCCTTCGCATTTCCGATCCCAACCTAACGAAGATCAAGCTTGGGTTGCAGGCCGTTCCATCTCATGGCGCTCAGTTCCGAACACATCCCAACGTTGACCGTAACCTCTTCAATAATTCGAAGACTATTCAGATGAGCAACGCCGCTCGTGGATTTCCTGTCAACAATTCTGTCGCTGTTCTGCGGTGGAGGGCTTCGCCAAAAGTTGATGATACCGCTGCCTGCCCAATTACTTTCACCGTGTGGATCAATAACAACGATGGCAAGTTCAACGTGACGGTCGAGTATGAGCTCACTGGTGGCGATGCTTTGACGGACGTCAGTGTAGTGATTCCTTTCGCAGGAAGCGAGCCTCTTGTTTCCAGTTTTGATGCTGCGTACGAGGTATCAGGAGATATGCTAGAATGGAACATTGGCTCAGTCGACGACGAGAACCCGAATGGCGCATTCGAGTTTGAAGCTGAGAGCAGTGACGAGAATGACTTCTTCCCCATGACTGTCAGGTTCAGCAAGACGACACCATATGTTGACGTAGACGTAAGTAGCCGTACCCCCGGCAGCTGATCCTATACTCCAGGCAAGCAGCTAATTATCATTATGATAGGTCACCAGGGTATCTCTCCTAGAGGAGGACGAAGATATTACGTTCTCGAAGGATATCAAATCCCATGCAGACAACTACGCTATCGAGTAGACATTGGCATTTGTGCATGGAGAGGGTGCAAGGAGGTTTTGTACGGCATCTCTGAAGCGAGAAGGGGAATCAAGTAGTGGAAAGAGTCAAGAACCGTATATTGTGGAAAACAGTTTTTAGTAAAGATTACGCGATGTAGAAGTTGGCAGAGATGGAAAATATCGCAATAACGATCAAGATGGTGGTCGTAGTCGAGTTGCATTGTGCTTCAGAATGAAGACGTTTAATGAGTGAAGCTGGACTCGAAGAAAAGGCTGATCCGTTTGGGCTCACTATCGGCGGCGACAACTGTGTAGCCATAGATTCGAAAAAAGTAAAAGAAAACGGAAACGGAAACGGAAACTCATTGTGCTTTGCTCCATCAGTGTCAAGATTGTATGCATTTCTGCTTCCAAGTATTGACTGCATGAGATTAACGATGGACGGTGGGGTGCATCATCGTGCGAGTTTCTACACAATACATAACCTCACACACCACACCACCACGTTCGACGCGTGCCAACCCGCTTGTACGCGCCAGCCACGGTGAAGAATCAAGGCGTCGCCGAAAGACGCCATGTGTTAATCTTGGCCTCTTCTTCTTGTTCTTCTTCTTCTTGTTCTTCTTCTTTTTCGTCGCCGCCGTCGTCGTTATTCTGCTCTTCTTCACCGCTAGTGGCCCGCGCCCTCCATGGCCGACACCGTGACGGCTGAGCCAAAGCAATTGGTTCTCTACAGCGAGACTGTCTTTGAGTCCAAAGCCCCAGATAACTTCCCCTTGAGCTGTCCCTCACTCGATCTCTCGACGACGTGGGATGCAGTCGGCAGAAAGCTGCTCATTTACCGGCCACCAGAACAGGTTGTGTCCAAAATCCACCAAGTCGGCGCAGAGGTAGTTACCGTGACGTGGAAACCAGATGGTATGGGTTCCTAATAATTTTCACCTCACCTCAGAAGAACGAAAACGAAAAGGCCTGAAATGCACACAGTAGCTGAATAATCCTGGCTGACGTCTTCTACTTAGGTCAATTCTTGGCCGTGGGCTGGAGTGATGGCATTGTTCGCCTCATGGGTTTGGAGAACAACAAGGCGGCTCACCACATTGCCGTGTGCGCGGATGATGATATCAGGATAACACACATTGGCTGGGCTAGCTGCACAATTGCGAGTCAAGTGACTGAGTTCTCGCCGCGTCTCAAAGACGAGATCGTGAACGAGTTGACGTCTTTTGCCGATGACAGCCACATATCGCCAAATCTACCTGAGGAGCTCACTTTTCTCGAAGTCGATACGGCTTTGCCCAAAATCAGTCCATTACCAGTCGGTAGTGCCGGAGGAGAGTACGTTCATCACTCCTTGGGCCCAACATATTTCACTCCTTCTGAGAGATTCTATCTTGATTTCCACTTCATTTTATGCTGGCCTAACTTATGTTATTTTTGAACTCCCCGTGTCTCCTTGCTAACCGGTCTCCTATCATTCCTGCTTCTCTAGTGACGATGCAACTGTCTTCACCCTTCGGACAGGCATTGAGTTCTTATTCCGCTCCCCTAAACCGGAGGAATATGAGCAGGTGAATGTGGTCGTGGTCGGCACGAGCGATGGCAAGCTTCAACTGAGCATCTATGACTCGTTTCTGATCGGATCGTTTCCCAGTCCAGTAGCATCCATACCATCTTCGGTCTCCCGTTTGATTGCTCATGTTGCGCATGCTAAGCTGCCCACGCAAGCACTCCTCTATGCGGAACCACACTCGGAACCTGCGCATGTGCACCTGATTCCAATGGACCTACCCTTTATCTCCTCATCATCCATCAATCTATCCTTATTGGGGACCAAGCTGACTACACTGCAGAAGCTGCTGCGATACATCAAACAAACGCAGCTTCACATGCAAGTGGAATGGAAGAGCGCTCGAGAGCTTCCCGGTCGCTTTCTACGCAGCGTCCAGGGTGACCTCGAAGAGCTTCCAAGCGGCCCTCGGAGCATTGTACCTGCTCTATACCACACTGTACTCACAGGACATGCTCATGAACCTGTCAGAGAATGGCTAGTTGATAGTCTGACGGAAAGAGTAAGTCGATTGGATTTTTTTGTTTTTTTTGGCATTCGGTTCTCTCTCACACCTCTACACTTGGCCCTTCTCAGACAATTCACGATCTCTAATGAAGCTTATTCGATTCAGGGACATAAGCGCTGGGATAAGGCCGTAGTTTCCGGACTAGAAAACCTCCGCAGCTTAGTTCACGAGAACTTTCTCCCCGCACTCGAGCGTTGCGCTGTCATACTCAGTCGCCTGCGTGGCTTGGCGCAATTCTACGACGACCGGGAAGACAATGGCTTTTCCACCGCACAAATCAATCGAGGACTCGACATCATCAGCTGTCTCAGCCTCGTTGGCCACAAAATCCTCTCCAATGTCATGGACGAGCTGCAGTCCTTCCAGGCCTTCTCCAATTGGCTGCGCTTCCAGATTGACCGGTTTGTGTCCTCTTCCTCAGAGACAGACGATCTCACTGAGAAGGAAGCCACGATGAACACATCCAGGGTTTTGACGTATATTGAAAGATACCTGACTCGGAGCCCCGTGGATATATTCTTTGATGACATCCCCCAAAAAGATTGGGAGGCAGACTGGGATCACGTTGAAGATGGTTTCGCCCTGCTGCCCCTTCTGGACGCCCAGCTCAAGAAGCAGGAGGCTGGGCAAGCGTCGAGAAGGGCTCTTCAGCATGTTGAGTTCCTGGTATCGTATCTGACCACGTGGTCAAGCAGAATTTTCAGTGGTATAGCTGAGGCAAAGAAACGGAGTGTTCGATTCGGATCGCCCCTCAAACTGTCTATTGGCGAGGTCATCACCACAATGGACTTGAGAATGTGTGAAACAAGCGCAAATGTACGTCTCTGCCCATCTGGCCATGCTCTTTCTAAAGTCTTGCACATATATATATATGCACGCGCGGAGGGGCTAACTCTAAAGCAGCAGGGAACCATCTACACGGTCCTCGCTTCTAAAACTACGAACAAAGGTACCTACATCACCGACCGATCAATCTCATCCTCTCTCTCCGGCACAACACAAAAAGCATCTCAAATCATTTGACGCCCCCCCTTGATTAAAAATTGCTTACTCAATCCCTCAACTCAAACTACAGTGCACGTCTTCCGGTCGACCATCGATATAACCAATGGACTCAGCGCCATGAGGGCTACTACGAGAGCTTGCATAGACCTCGGCGCAAGATCTCTCATTGACGCCAAGTTTTTCAACGACGAGATTCTTGTGCTCGTTTGCTCAAAAGGTGAGAAAAAGGATGCTATTTGTTCTGATACACACAGTTTACGTATACATGCAACATTATTCTCTCTCTACAAGCCCCAAACTAAGACTATGACTTCTTCTTCTCCTTTTTTGCCGAAACGTATAGACGACAACAAAACCGTGGTTTTATTCCTCTTCTTGGAGATGCCCGATGTGGTATATACAGCTTACGATGTGGGCCAAGAAGACAGTGTCCCGGCTGTGGTGTCTGACCTGCCGAGCCACTTGGCGGAGTACATCCTTCCTCCAGAATACGAAATGCGGCCTGTTCGGATGGAGGTTCACGATAGGGTGAATCTCCGGAGCGAGATTCCGGAAAGAATTTGTCTGTTGTCGGATAACAGGTTGACGTGGCGCGCGTTTACGCTGCCTCAACAAGCGGCGTTAGGCGCTGTCAGGAAAAACGGATAGGAGTAAGGCTGGCGTGATGGAGATAAATATGTACAGTCGCTACGACGTATGATGCCAGAAGCTGTATGAATTCGGCTTCTTCTCCCTTGCTTTTTCAGTCTTCAATCATTCTTCAGCACACGTGTACATATAGATATCCCACATACGCAGAAGGCAATCGCGCTTCGGGATCGGGGGAAGACAAAAAAACTCGGGATGAAATGCGAAACAAATAGAATAAATTCCTCTTCTCTTCTCATGCGTCCCCTGCGCAGTTGTTGTACTTGATATTCATTCTCTGTGTTACCAGGCACAGCTACTGGCGTGGCTTGGTCAAGTTGAAAAACTCGGTGAGTCCGTCTACCACAGCTTCCACATTCATATTGACTAATGGCATCCGATCGTAAGAATCGTCCGTCATGATCGCCACCAAGGCAAGATAGCGATCTACTTCACGTAGCATAATGGGCTTGTTACTATCGTGCAGCACGAAGCAGCTCTCTGCTGTTGGACAGGCGATCTGGTCTTCGAGCTTGGCATTCCAGGGTTCACCTTCCAATTTGTTGCGGGTTTCCTCGCTCCTTTGCCATGTGCCATATACTTCTGTGATGTCAATGATGACGTCAATGTAGTCGCTGCATATTTCGTAGCTGGCCATATCGCCCGTTGCGCTATCAGTAGCAATGTAGATCTTTGAAAGGACGTCGAACAAATACGCCTTTTCGAAACGACAAGTTCGGCAGAGATTTGTAAGCATAGATTCCAGGGTCCCCAGTCGGGGAACCAGTTTTTGGATCACTTTGCTGAAAGCTTCGAAAATGGAATGGTTATAAATGGATGTAAGGTGGAACGTGACGGGTGCATTTTCGAAGCCATGATCTGACAGTTCATCCTGGATGCGAATTGTGATATCTCGCTGTATGTCGAGTTTGTAGTCATCAGAGAGGCCATCGACCTTGTGAATGAAGACCTCAATATTCATGTGAGTATAGCCGCGCTGTAGTAAGAGGATTACGGCGTTGAGCCTTGATACGGCTTCCAGATAGTCGTCTTGTGCATCAATAACCCAGATTAAGGCTCCTGATTCCCCAAATATAGCGTCCATATCAAAATTGACAGTATCGAAGACATCAATTTGTCCTGGAAAGTCCCAGACTTGGAAGTCCATGAAGGATCTACACATCGAATTAGCTCTAGAACATCATTCAAAGAGGTTCCACGAAGACATAAAAGATACCGACGTACGCCATAGAGTCCCTGTGTATCCGTGCTGTCGATTCCAGGAAGAGCGTCTCGTTCGGGGGTAGCTTGTGGAACACGACACTTGAAATAGATGATTTTCCACTTCTGCTATGGCATCAGTGGTGCATTCTTTACTCTAGGACTTCAAGGGTTGAGACGTACCGTCTCTGACCCATCAGCAGCAGGCGAGGCTTCCCCTTGGCGGCCACACCCAAAGCACTCTGTCCTGGTTGAGCGACATCTTTTTTCTGCCCGCTAGCCGTAGCCTGCATTTGTATACGTTGCAATGTTAGCTTTGCTGAATTCATGATACTCGATGAAGAGCGCGCGGTGAAGTTTGAGTCATCCCCTATGTCTGCCAGCACAATCTCGCGAAGCGAAGGATTTAACGTCATTGCAGTAAAGCGCTGAGACGGGCACTATAGAAAAGTGCGTAAAGAAGCGCTGCGGAAACATAAACTGGCCATCGGCACTCGCCCGTCTTCTCCAAAAGAATGACGTCCACAAAGTGAGAGAAGGGGATTGTGTACGCATCATGTTCCACTGGAAAGTGCGTTAGGCCACATTCTGGCCAAGGCCAAACCCATACCACTCCAATGAGGCGATTGCCAGGCCACGAGTCAGCAGGCGACTGGCACCAAATGAAACAGGGCCAAATTGCTCTGGTCGTTGCTCGAGACCCTCGCCACCACGCCCCGAAGAAGCAGTGTGGTCTGGCTATCTTCAGTCGATCCAAGTTTGTGGATCGGGATGTCTCGCCTCAGAAACCTGACGGGCCTGTTGCAGCATCTCCAAAACATTATGGGTGATTCTGCCACTCCCGAGTTCAACGCCAAATTACCCACAAGTCGGCCTCGACTTATAGATACTCTCGATGACGGCAACGATACCAAGATTCTTAGCTAAAACAGGTGATGCTGAGAGCCTGAGGAAGCACGAGCTACGTCATTGAGCCCAAACACAACAGAATTGTTGCAATTCTCGGAACAAGACGAAAAATTGAATAAAACCAAAGGCAAATGCTCTGCTGTGCGACCAATGTACGCCACGCCACTCGACAAGTCGGGAAAGGGGTGTATGTATCGTTCAGCCGGGAAAGAAGCTGTCTGGAACAGAGCACAGCTCAAAGGGAGTCCAAAGTCTTTCTAAAGCGAGTAGAGCACGAGAGAACAGGCTTGAAGAAGAAGAGTGGCCATGAAGACGTTGCTTGGATGTGACTAGCAGAATGGGAAATGTAACACTTGGAAATTTGATATGAACGCACGCACCTCTCTTCTGTCGGCCATGATCTGTAAGTCACGACTTCACACACAATCTAAACGTATAAGAGCAGGTAACGTAGGAGAAGATGTGAGAGATGGCCGAAGAAGTCGAAGGCTGAAAGCCTGAAGCGTTGGACTGAAACGGGCGTATGTGATGTGTGCTTGCAGATGATGAGATGACAAACGAGGGCGCCAGGGTTCGAGTTTCCGACAAAGCTTAGCAGATGATGTTCGCGTCAAGAGAAGCCAGGTGATAAATCTTTTACGTGGATTCAGGTCGCTGGGGGTTATGCCTATCAACGTCTCGACAACCCAAGGCGAGATGGGAACGGATATGTACCTCTTCAGACAAGGTACGGGTGTGCAAGCTGGCCACTGAGCACAAAGAGATGTCGCGGTGATGGAAACACGCTGATTAAGGCGAGTGGCGCGTGCTTTGACGAGTGAAATCTTGCGACTGGCGTCTGGAATTGAATTGTCGGTCGCGAATGGATCGAGTGAGTTGTGTTGTCGTCTTGAGATGTCACGACTCACGACTTCGAGATGTCAGGTTTCAATACCGGTAGGTACCCCCAGTCACCCAATGCAATGACGCTTGGGAAGTGGGCCCTAGATGCATGGCGACACGGTACACCCCAATCGGGTAGGCACCTGGAGGTACCGGTACCTAGGCACAGTACAGAGTACATACGGAGACAATGTTCAGAACTTCAGACAGAGTAGGTATCAGATACGTACTCCGTACATTAGGAGGTACCGTTCTGGTCAACAGTTTTGTTACGTACATATGTACTTCGTACGTGGCTACCTACCCTGGAAGAATTTCGGTAAAACCGTCGTGCCTTCAACTTCGTTCGTTACTCTTTCCTCTTTCCTTCTCCTCACAGGATGCTCTACGTTCTATCAACTCCTCGTGAACAGACTGTAGAGAAACCCTTTTCTTTTTGTTCTGCTTTGCGCATACAAAGATGCGGAGCTATCATCGCCTGCCTTCCGTCCCGTTGCCAATGGATGCGTCTTTCTGTCCCCCATCACTTGCTCCGTAGCTTTGTCGGCTGGAGTTGCTGCGGAACGCCCATTTGCTACCTTAGCTGAGGATGGCGACTATCCTTGTTCAAAAATCGTTAGAAACAGAACGGTAACTATGTCAAATGAAAGCAACAGCACCGAAAGGGAGCTGCAGGCACTTCGTAATCGTACCTTGACTCGTCTCGAGTTCATTCTTTGAACCTCACGAGTCGGAGGTGTTCGAGCCACCGGCAGCGGTTTTGCACAAGTCGCAACGCTTATTCCATGGCTCACGGAGTGCTCAGCTGTGGAGACGAACTGAACAAGACCTCTGGCTGGTGTGACGCGGATAGCTTGTTGCAAATGATCCTGAAACACCGTCACGTTGCGTTTATCCGTGATCTGATCTTTTCGACCAGTGATGGTGAGAATATATGCTGGATCAAACGAACCCCCATGCAGCAAACAGATTCCGTGCTGCAGAGAGACGACTATGGAGGTGAGTGGACAACCATAGCGAAGCGCCAAATGGTATGAGAGCTCGTTCATGAAGAGATACTCATTCGTGATCTTTGTTGTTATTAGTTCTTTCCATCTGGGTTCCTGGCGGAATCTCGTACTTTCTCGCCTTTCACAAAAACTTACCACTACGTTCGTCTTTACCTCAGCCAAGAGAACGAATTCATCACGCGCTTGGGAGTTTCGGAGGGAACCGCTGGATGATACCCGATGACTTACTCTGGCCGAGCTGGGGGCTCTTGGCTTGGCCAAATTGGGTTTCGGATGCGTACTAGAAGCACCGTGATTTACAGGGTAACGCTGATTATCCATGCCCCTGGTTTCACTCTCGAACACAGGCTCAAGGCTTGATTTCCGAACATGCTGGCTATTGCGTCTGTCGGAGATTGAAAATTGCGGGGAGGGCGACCGGCGAGACGGATCACTAAAAGCGTGGTTCGAAAAGAGGAGAGCTTCGGCCGGAGACGGCGATCGTCGAGAGGCGAGATAGTAGTTGTCTGCCATCGCCGCCGGTGAATAGACGGATCTTGTTGAGTCGTTTCCTCCCGCCTGGTTCCTCACGGTCAAGGAATAGTGCTGGGAAAGAAGAAATAACCGGTTGGGTCATTGCACTTTATCCATTCCATGATGATCTGAGCATCGCTCTCGTAAAGTTGTTAGCTGGATAATGCGGTGGCACGGCGCAACGCTACGCAGACCAAGGTAGAGTAACATCGTAAAGTATTTTTTTGCATTTACACTTGAACTAGCATCTAGTTGATACCAGATTTCAGTGAAGGGTATTTTGGCAAGCTCGAGATGTTTTTTCAGTTCTTGACTCTATTAGACATGTACGAAGCCACGTGTCGCTTTACAGAACGAAGCGGGGCAAATCATCCTCTCACCGTTCACTCAGCAGTCGATACGCTTCCTTGTAGATAAATAGAATGTCGGGATTGGAAGAAAACAGGACACACAAGATAAGGCGGATGTGAGTAGCTCTTGAGGTCGAAGTTTATCGAGCTCCCAAAACATCCTTCCTTCTAGAAGATAGTTGCATGGAGCCAGGAGGTGACGATTACGAGATGATTGGCATAGCGTGGCGTCGTGCTACTGATCTTGAAACCGTTATGTTATACGATGCCTGGTGTACTCTGTATGCGCGGGTAGCTGCGTTGTGTTCGCAGCTGATAACACGACTTGTCGTCCGCTGAGTGGTAAGAGACTTTCAACCGAGATCCGGCTAAATATGAACAAAGACAGGAGTTCATGCTCTACACGCCTGACTGAGAAAGTGACGTGAGAAATGACGATTACGCCTTGCATCAAGCCGAGAAAACCGAAAGGTCGAGAACAGGTAGCGTTAAAAGGGAGAATAAGAGCTATCGTATTATGCTTTGCAGCTTCTCCGATCTCACATGACATGATGACAGAGCTGAGTTGCCATCGGGTCGTGCCATGCCACTCAACTTTACTTTATCAAATGCAACTTTGAAGTTTGAACTTAGCAGCAAGCCGCGGCAAAAGCGATCAGCTCGAATGGAAGGAGCACAGTAGCAATGGCTAAAGCAGCTTGGCTCTCTTTACTACACAAGATACCATCACAGGACCCAGGTGCGAACTGACACATGGATAATTTGACATTGCACAGTTGAATCGGCGACTGAAGTGGCAAATGGAGAATGTCGATCGAGGGCTTAGATCCATTCCTCTTGACCTCAAAACGGTAGCGCTGTACGTCTTTGTGATGGCTCATTTGCCAACAATACGGATTACAATTCGCAGCTAGACTATGTCGTGAATCGTGATTTTTGGAAACGACACGCAGGGACTAGGGTGAAGATGAGTCGGTTTTTGTGCTGACAGGAAATATAATAACGTATAGCTCAACCAAAAGTAAGAGAGTTACGAGGAGTGCTCTTGTTTCCGAGCTATACGGTATGATGCTTCCTTTCAGCACAAAAAGCAACTCGTCTTCATCCTGCGCTTCGTTTCCGAGAATTACGACATAGCCTAGCTGCGAAATGTATTCCGTATTGTTGGCAAACGAGCCATCAACAAAGACGTACAGCGCTGCCGTTTTTGAGGTCAAGAGGAATGTATCTAGGTAAGTCCTCGGTAGACATTCTCCATTTGCCACTTCAGTTGCCGATTCAACTTTGCAATGTATTATGTCACTAGTATCAGGCTCCTTTGCTTGCGCGGCAACCGACAAATCGAAGGATCTTAGGATGCTTCCATTGACAGATGGTGGCAATGTACGCTCCACGCGCCCTCTGTCCGACATATCGTTGCTTCCTCGTCTTAACGTTGTCGCCGTCGATCAATGCAAGATGTATGGCAAGTCACCCGGGAGATTTCGTTTTAAATTGAAGGGCAATCTTGAGTTCGATTACAAAATCCGCATCGATGTCAAGCATTTGGACGGAAAGTAGGTGCTTCACGTTGTTGACGCAGCTACCTCGCAAGTGATGTGTCGTCGACGATAACACTCGTCCGCCTGAGCTTGGACGGCGGCGATCGAATTTGGTTGCATTAGGTTGCGGTTGGACTGAATCGTGGATTGGTTGAAATGTACGGAGTAGTCGAACCGTGAACGTCTGTGCGTGACGGGCCGCGGGCGGTTGGATCGGTTGGTATCAGGTCAGTCGACCAATCACGGGGTCGCTGACAACAACAAGCGCCAGGACCGCGAAGCAGAAATACCAGGTACCTCATAGGTAGGCAGCAACTCGAGGGCCAAAGCAACTTGATCACACGTTCATAGACGGGACTGAGGCGCCGTTGTCTTGTTTCCCACTTGACACCGGTGAGCAAGCTGGGCAACACAGCGTTGCCACCTGGCGCACCGTGCAGATAAAAGGCGGCGGCAAGAACTTGGGCGACTCGTGAGTCTCACACCGGAGTGACCGGACATACGACGGAGTAAGCAAAACCCTTTCTGGACAGCACGTGACCCTCCTGGGTGGGGCCGCTTTCACACCAAAGCCACACAAATTACAATCATCACAAGTCCACGACCGTCAGCCGCGGATTGTCTGCTTTACGGAGTACGGAGTATTCCCACCATTTCCGCCCTCTTCCCGTCTCTTGGCTGCGCTGTGAGCGACACCGCTGCTTTTCGGCCTCAGTACCTCGTATGTATGCGTATAGAGCCTCGCAGTGAAGGCAACTTTGACTAATAGGTACCTTACTCAGCCTGTTTTTTCCCCGTAGATTGTCTGTACCGATGGCCACCACTGCTTGGGCATTTCATGTGCCGCGAACAAGATCCACGCAGGTACCTGTACGTACCTATGTACCTGCATAGCATGGAGAATGCGCCTGGGAAATGGGCCGTGCCGCGTCAGGGAATCAGCACAACATGTTATCATCTATGGTCACAGCCTACAGCCTGTCAGAGCAGGAGTCTTGATCGATCAGGTCGGAGGCGTCGCTGCTCATCTTGCTGCTGAGGGTTGATCGAGTGGTAGTGGAAGAAGTACGAGCTCATCTTGCTGACTTCCACAAGTTCGTCTTGCTGAAAGCAGACTCCACGTTGTGCCGCGAGGTAAGACTGCATACATACTGCATGAAAATTTGGAATTTCTCGGGTCTGGTATCCCGTACATATGTGCCATCAACCCGTCCCATGCTACCGGGTACACGGCGTACCTGCGAGCGTCGAATCTCTTTGAGATCTACATACCTAGGTACCTAATGTACACCGTACAGCCAATGAAGCTGCCTCGGAATTTGCCCAACATCACGGCCGAACTGCAACTTCAGCGCCGAGTCGACCAGGCTAGCTATTCTTGTACATACATAATGCTCCGGACGCCACACATCCTGTTATCGCCGGACTGGGTATCGATCAGCCGCTCCAACGACCAGGGAGTTCCCGCGACCGAACCTTCCCAGACGAGAACCAGAACTTTGACCTCTTTGCCTCCCCTGGCCTCCAGAAAGATACGTATGTACATTGTATATAATTGACAGCGGGAGTCTGTTACGGCATCATGCAGGTGTTCATGCCCTTCCACGATCTGGTGTACGCATGACTGCCGCCAACGTCAAATGGGAACTTCAATTTGGCAGTCGAAGGTACTGACAGCAAAAGCACGTCGCAGAGGGCGCTCGCTACCTATGTAATATATGAAACAGGAACCGGCAAGCAAAGTTACAAGTACAACAGAACTCAAAAGGAACCGAGAGGCAAGTGAAGCACTGTTGAGATGTCGGACATGAGTCCGCCCCTCCGTGACAGGGTTAAAAGCATTGATTTTATGGGGTTCATATGCGTTCATATGCATGACGGACTTGGCGACAACAATGTCTATCGGAGTACGGAGTAGGTATGCGTACCTATGCATACGTTTCACAGACTCTTCTACATGCCTATGTACATACCTATGTACATATGTACTGGCCGATGATGAGCTCTGCCACAAACTCATTTCAAATGTCTTGAAGAGAGACCTGTGGTCACATAGGAGTCCCATCATCAATGATCATTTTAGCACCAGAGTTCGCGCCACACCACATGCGTCCATATGCACCTATCCCTTAGGTACCTACTGTATGACATACCCCGGGGTGTGCCAGTGGCGGATTGGTAGCTGGGCCACGGAAGGACCCCAAAGTCGGCGACTCCCTGGCAACTGCCTGGCGACACATGTGAGGCCGCGGAAATTTGTTGTTGCCTACGTCAGGACTCAGGACCGTATATTGGGGATCTGGACCTACTATACGATAGGTAGGTATGGTAACTGTTGCACAACTCGGCGCTCGTCCAGCAGCCAGAATCCTGAGACTCGCCGGCCGTGCAGGCAATCAATGAAGCATATTGAGTAGAAGCGCCGATGAGTTTGGTATGTGTATACCATACGTAGGTCGCGACTTCGCTTATTAGCGCTGTTTGTCTCTCCATGAGTCCATGACTCCATCCGAACGGATTTGTTCTGAGCGCTCTGCGCAGTGTAAGTGGGTGCCGAGTCTGGTAAATACCAGGTACCTAATGAGGTCTGTATATCCCGACTCCCCCGCACCGTTGAACGATGTCTTATCCTGCTGCGTCGTGGAAGTTGGTCGATTCGGCCATACATAATGTATGTACAGACTACAGACCTAGGTATTGTACCTAATTCAATGATTCATCCAGCAGCACCCGTCAGTGTTGGCAACAGTCCGATTCGCCGAGTCGCAGTGGAACTGGACAGGCCGACCGAGTGATGGTCTCACGCGCCACAGCTCAGCTTAACAAGGGGGCTGCCAAAAAGGTGGCCAAAGAGGCGGCCACGCAGCGTTCGAGGCAACCTCGAAGGGGCTTCTCCTATTGGCCTTGATGAATGAGAAATGGATGGGAGCAGACGGAGCAGAGCAGAGGAAGCCATCAGCCCAACCCATGCACAAGAAGCCGACGGGAGTTGCACCCACCTACATACGGGGGACCTGGTCGAGACCCCGGTTCCGGTGCCTGGTTCGCGCTGGGGTTCCTCGGCAGACGACGGTTTTGCGCTGCGCGGGGTGTCGTGAAGAACGGACAGAAAACGAAGCCGCCCTGTCAATGCAGCCAGCAACCCGCGCCCACGGGGATACCATCCCGGCGCCTTGCGGTCTGCGAGCGGCAACAGGGAGACCAGGGAGACCAGTGACCTGAGTCTACCAACTTGCCTGTCTTGTCTACTCCGTAGGACTCGGGATGGGAACTTTCTGGAGTCTCTGGAGTCTGGACTCTGGAGGCAGAAGACTGAAGCGGCCGTGGCGCAGTGGCATCGTGGAGGCCAAGCACTGTACCTACCTACCTACTTCGTATGTATGCTTACATGGACATTGTGTGTGTTTTCGGACGGAGTCTCAGTCCCCTGGGACGGGGGAGCATGACTCTCAGTTCTATGGCCTCATGCAGCCAAAAGCCCTGGCCGTCGACGGTCGGCGTCGAAAGAATCGACGTTGGACCCATGCACCGGCGATGTCGCCGAACAGCGCTTTCTTCTTGCATCTTGGCCGTGTTTTCCCATCGCAGGCGGGGATTCGAGACTGCTAGCAACCTAACCGCTACCTTGGCTGGCACCGACTTGACTGGGCGTGAGGAGTACTTGCGAGGTATCTTTATTATTAGGAAGGTATTGGTTGTACTTGTCTCCGGTGGTCGCCTCCATCATCCATGGGCCATGGCCGACATCCGGCGTCCGCATTCCCGCCACGTCCAACTGCAGTCTGCAGTACAGCCTCAGACATTCCTTATTATTATTAAAACGGTCTGTATCGGGAACTTCCTTCCCTAGGTAGCTTCCCAGTTGCCTTCCACACCGGTCTCTGTACCTCTCTTGCCTCTTTTATCTGTAAGCGCGTCTCTCATCAGTATGCCTCGTACTAGCGCGTACTTACCTATATACATAGCTCCGCACCCACCTACCCCTCAGTACCTACTTGCAAAGGGACAACTTACAAGTCATGAGAGAGCGAGCGAGATTGTGTATATATGAGTGTGACTGAGAAAGGACAACATTCGGATGAATGAACACTATCTGTACAGCTTCCAGTATCGTCTACTCGCTCATCATCACCACTTCGTGTGGTTCATTGTCATGTCCTCTTGACTTGGTGCACAAGCCCTCCCTCCGTTCGGACTTGATCATTCTTTTACCGACCGTGTCGACACAAATACAGTAGTATCGGTTGTGCCTCATGTTCGATGATTGACTCGCCGAGTTCATTATCCAACGGCATTCCAGCGGCTGGGCTTAGACGACAATCCGCAAGGGGCAAGCACCCTTCTCAGTGTGTTCTGGGCTCGGGATCTACAAGCCATCATAGTATGGGGCCATTCTTTCACGGTCCATGGCCTACTGCATTCTGTGCTCCTGAGAATGAGATGGCTATCAAGCCAGCGAGTTCGCGGAAGCCCTGTCTTAGGCAGCAAGCAGTAACCACGTCGTCGCCTGCTGTATTTGTGAGTTTCCCTGTTGCTGTCATCGTCATCGCACCACGCGCCCGTCGACTGGACCGTACTGCCAATGTGGAAAACCAAAGGCAGTAACGAGATTGCTGACATACTTGCCAACTACATCCAGCCATTGTTTTCTCAGCTCCCGCCAGAGCTTCGGCTGAAGATATGGAAACTCAACTTGCCCACGACCAGAGTGGTACCAATGAGCTGTAGCGTCGCGTCTCCGTCGCTACGGGATGCGCCGCTCTGTACAACTAACCAGTTCTTTGCGGGTTGCACATCGGATGCTTCGGTCCCTGTCAATCTACACGTCTGCGCCGAGTCTCGAGCAGACACCCTCAAGCACTTTCAACGTGCTTTCGGATTCGCGCGGTTGCCCGGGCACATTTACTTTAACCCGGCGAGCGACATTCTCTATTTTGGTCCGCAAGACGGATACATGGCTGCGGATGCTCAGTTCCATACCTGCCTTTCCATGTGCGATCCATCAGAACTGGCTTCAGTGCGTAGGATCGCCATTAGTGACGCGCTGTTCTGGGTCGGAGAATCGTATAATTCCATGACGGCGGCGAGTCTCACAGTCGAGGTCTTTCGGCAGTTGTCTGTCCGGATGCCCGCGTTGCAGCAAATCATTTTCGTGCCGCGTGAACAAGATGAGGTTTCCATGCCTGTTCTTACTGAGGAGCGGATGTTTCAACAGATCATGATGGCGATACGAACTGTATGCCACCGTGTGCCTTCGTGGCAGCCACCGTCGTGGTGCGTTGTGTCTTTGGCGACATTGTTGACATGTGGATGAGTCGACACTCGACAGCACGTAAGAAATGGCTTGTACCTGTTCTGCGTGGACGGGAACTGCAAACTCTATATATTTTATGCCTGTCATTGTCAGGTCAGCGGCGATGAGCAAAGGACATGCTATCATGACCACTGTTGGGATAATGTCCGTTTTTCTTCACAGTGGGCGCCTGGCGTTTATTCATCTTTCTTTTTTTATCTTTTCTTTTTCTTTCACTGAACGACTATTCTCTCACATTGACGACACGGGAACGACATGAGGACGCCTGGGACTTGAATTAAGGGATCTGGACCAGAAATTTATCTGGCCGGTCTCTCGTGCTTCATTGCACATATGGGCGGATTTTCCCGCATTTGCGCATCCTGGCTGTACTCACGGTTAGTCTTGTGCAAGAGCCGATTCAAGGCAGGAAGATATCGATGCTTTTCAGTGTTGCAGTATTTCGGCGTTCGACGATGGTTTTATCCGGGACATGATGTTCGCGACAAGACAGGACAGAAAAACTGCACGAAGACGGAACGATGCAAGATGTCGTCATAGCAGCATTGACGAGTAAGAAGTTAGAAGGCTTTCAGGCTGACCCGCAGGCCGCGCTGCGTTATGACACCTGGGAATCGGACTCGATTTTATGTATAACGTTATTCTACAGGTCTTGAAGTCTTTCGTGTATCTTCGTGGATGGAGTTGTATGGACATGGGATGCCAGGGATGGGGTATGGGATTTGGGACATGGAATATTCAATATGGGACGGATATAAATGGGATACGGACATGCAACACGGGGCTATGGGACGCATACGGATTCTCGGAACACAGGACGGAGTACAGATTACATGATACGGATTCGAGGACAAGATGTGGAATAGTCACATAGTGGCGGAACACAGGCCGCAGTTGTCCATGATGCTGGCCCACGAGGCTGCATTTCGTAACAGTTTTGGTAGTGCAAGACATGCATTGGCATAGTTGGACGCTCGTTCATGCAATGTACGTACGGAGTGTCTCCGAGTGTGTGCGCCATGGAGACAATAGATTATGGAATACGTTCACGCAACATCCACACGAAGCATACGCAATGATATACCGCGAACTCGTTCATCCATCGCGCAAAACGCAGTGCTAATTACCGAATATTCACCATTGTACACTTTCCAACTGGCAACACCACACAAGCAGTATACTTATGTATGTACACAGTACACGTAAGAACATTTGCACTGGAATGCCTTGTTCCTACTTGAGCCCCTCAAGTTTCAACTGACAACAGGTAGAGAGAGAGTCAGGGACTCAGAGAGACAAACAGACTGTCCAGTGTCAACAAGTCAGACAGACCTCTCCCGCTGCGACCGGCGCGAACGGTTTACCATAGTAACCATACAGAGTACAGCCAAGATTCATACAAACTCCGAATGTATGTTCACTGAGATACTGTGTCAAGTTTCAAGTTTTCAACAAGGTGGACTGGTCTCATGCAACTTCTGACTTCACCGAGTCCGACTCCGCGGGGGTCCAAAACCCAGGTCCCAAGCACGTACTCCGTACACTCCGTACACTCCGTACTGTCAGCCATAATCGCGTCCCCAAAGACCCAGGACGCAGGACGCAGGACTCTGGAGACAGGACTCAAGACAGTTCCCAAGAGCCCTGCTCGGCTTGTCTCGCAGACGCTCCCGTCGGTTCAGCTGCATGTAACCCTCCCACGACAAACCAATGTCTTGCGTCTCGGCACGGTATATATGCATGTATGTATGTATGACTATGTATTCGGATGCACTGGTTTTGTTTTGTTTTGTTTTCATGTGCCCGGAGCCTGGAGGGCCGGCTAACTACCTACCTATCTATCTATGTATCTATCTATATATCTGAAAAGGAGGTGCACCAGCATGACACTGTTGCCGTGGAGTCGTGGACGGTGGCGGTGCGAAGGCGTTGAGAACCATGTACCTATGTATATGTACATATGTACCTACATAAGGAGGCATGTATTTACATATGTAATCCGTATTGTGTTCGGTATGTATATGGTACCTCAGGGAAACAGCTGGCTTGAAGGCTGAAGGCTGAAGCTGGATACCTACACTACATGGCGTGTGAGGCATCGAATACATGTATGTGTTGTACATACCTAGGTCTGGTTATAAGTTAACGTGGAATAAACATTGAACAAGACAGACACGCGTACACGGCGCGTGAAACGCTCAAGACATGGGTGATCGCTGGTCACTGGTACATACATATATACATCAAGTGAATTCCAGTCCGCACTACCTAAATAATACGATGCCCTCGCTGGACTCTGGAGTTCTCACGCCCATCCATGCAAGGGGGCCACTCGGCCGAAACATGCCCGCCCCCTCGGTTGGAACGGGACTCGCACGGAAAGACAAGAGGACAGATAAAAATAGAAAAGTACCGATTACTAAACGTAAAAGGGGAATGCTTTTTTTGACTTTAATCACCCCGACAGCCATCTGAAGTTTGCTGTTCTCTCCCCCCCCTCATGATCTCATCTCTCGAGGTCGAGGGGCACCAAAGACACTCTCAGCGGCGGGCGCCGTTATCCAACAACGTAGGCTCAACTTTCCCGATCTGTTCCCAGGTTCTGACTTGCTTCGTATTGCACAGAGTACAGAGCAGTGATTCTCAATAGATCCTCCTACTTTTTACAAACCATCTCTCGAGAGTCAAGACCCCTGCGGTCATAGACCCTTTCTTTCCTCTTCTCTTTTCACGTCCTTTAAATGCCGTTATTCACACCCTCCTGCGGCAGGCGGCAGAACCCCGTTCCGACGCTTGCGTCAGTCAGGTACCCCCTCCCCCCCTGTACCTGTACCTGTACCTGTACCTGTACCTGTACCTGTACCTGTACCTGTACCTATACCTATACCTATACCGGCACCTTGCTTCCCCCTTCAGAGTCATCCGATTCCCGTCTCCCCATCCCAATACCCTTCTGCCGACCCCAGAGCAGCGCCTCAAGCACCTTCGCCACGGACGGCAAGTCCCCCAACATGGTAAGATGCCCTCTCTCGGTACTCACCCGCCCAGATCGCACAAGGGCATACCCCTCCGGTAGCATCGCTTCTCGCGCGAGGACAACGCCATCGCCCGGTCGGAAGACCAAGTCATCGTAGGCATCTGCATAGGCAATGGCTTCTCGGCCAGACACCTGCGCCGCGTAGACAGTCGGGATCGTCTTGCCGTAGAGAACCGCATGGGGGGGATATACATTCGCAGACTCATGGGCCTCGCGATGGGCGAGCTCAGCGCGGAATGTGCGAGTTGCGGCAAGGGTGCGCCGGAGGTACTGCATGTATCGTTCGCGATCTGACGTTCCCGCGCCTCCTCCGCTGGCGGCGGTATCTGGAGGGGGCGAGCATGATGATTCCGGGGGCGATGGCAACGAAGCAACACCAGCACCAACCGGGACGTGGCTGTCCTGGTTTTCGCGATTCTCTGCAGATGATGATGATGATGAGACAGCCCCGCTGGCCTGGATATCCAACGGCTTCTTACTCTTGAGCAGTGCATTCGGGAGGAGCGACACAAGAGGCGAGTGAAGAGAACCCTGCTGCTTGTCGCGATTATACGGCGGGAGAAGGGATGACACGCAAGGACTTAGATGCCATCTAGCCCAGTTATCGGCGTCGAAAAAATCAACCGGATACGACTCTCCGGAGTCCTTGTCGATGAAGCAGAAGCCATCGTCGGGGAGGAGCGCAAAGGACGTGCGAATCGAGAAATTGACCTGTGCGTTGAGAAGCTTCTCGTTGAAGAGCACCGCATCGCCATTGCGCAACGGGCCTAGGATGTTGATGCAGCGCTGTGGCACCCCGGCGTATAAAACCCCGGAGAATAGTTCTGGGGCCTGATTCACGGCATGTCTCGTGACGAGGCCCCCCAGACTGTGCGCCACGACGAGGGCGCCGCGAGACGAGGGAGGTGTTCCGGGCCGGTTGGATGGCAACTTGGCGAGGAATTGGCGCAGCTTCTCGGAAGAGAGCGCGGGGCTGAGGCGCCAGTCATAGCCGAAATCCCAGATCCGGAGCGTGCCGTTGCGGGCGTTGGGGGAAGAACGTAGCTTCTTGAAGAGCTTTTTCGAAATGTCCACGGGCCCTACGTGCTTGAGCATACCTGAAGGTACGATGCGTTCCTCCATCGTGAGTTCATCCTCGTCTTGGAGGCCGACTTCCAGGTTCGCCTTGCGCATGTTGAAGCCGAGTTTCACGGGGGCCCAGAGCTGCTGGTGAGGCGGCTCGGCTGACCGCAGAACAGAGCCTCGATAGCCGCCCAGGATCACGATATCGCCGGTAAGTTTCTCGAGGACTCGGTCAATCGCGCTTGTGCCGGAGCTCGCGGCCGTGCTGCTGCTGGTAGGCTTAGTAGGGCTTGCTGGCTTGGAAACACTCGGAGTCTTTGATGACGACAGAGGTGACGAGTTTCGCGGTTGCCGCCTCGCGTCTGGACCTTGTCTGCCAGTGGCGTTGGTGTCGGAGGTGCTCGAGAAGAGCCCGTTGAGCGAAACGGATGACATGCGGGACACGGCGTGCAGCCGCGCCAGGCTGGGCATCTTGAAGTTGGGCACATCGGGAAGGCTGTCCTTGATGGCCATGAAGCGAATATTGACCATTTCTCTCACGTCGTGGAACTTGTTGTCGTCGCCCAGGGAGGACTGCCGCGAGAGACTGTGGTACAGCATGCTTTCGTCCGACGTGACGCGCCGCAACATGGACGGCCGAGGCCGGGGCCGGGGCCGGGACATGGGCGAGGAGCTCGTCCGCGGAGGTCCCGGCAACGAGGCGCGCTTGTCCCTCTTTTCCGAAGCAGCTGCATATCCGGCCACGGGGCCATCAGAAGTAGAAGTAGACAGTGGGTTGAAAGTCATGGATCGGGGGCGAGGTGTCGAGGAAGTTCCCCCCGGCTTTGAGGCGTTGGAGGCTCCGAGCTTCGACGAGACATTACTGGAGCCCTGAGAATGAGATGCCTGTTTATTATCACGATCCCCCCCCGTAAAATTCGCCAAGAAAGACGCCGGTAGCGACGGAAAGAAATTAGCATGCCCTCCAAAGGACGGCAGAGCCTTCTGCAGCTTCCGAAACGCCTCCTGACCGGCCGATAACGAGCGATGCTGCCTCGTAGGATTGAACGCTTGTTGAAGGATACTCTTCGCGTGGTGTGTTCGGGAGGAGTCTTTGTTGTCGGGATTGGATGCGAAGGCGCTGTTGACGGTCCAGGGAGTTGGCATAGGGAGTTGTTCTGGTGGTTCGTGGTGCTGCTGTTGCTGCTCGTTCCGTTGGAGGTGGTCTTGAGGCGACGAAGTTGGACACGAGTACCCTCGTCCAATACGATTCGAATTCGCTGTATTCTTCGCTTCATTCTCGCCAATAGAGCTGCTCTCGGTAGGATCAGCATCAGTATCCCCCTCGGAGTCGTCCTCCCCGGGTTCGCCCAGGAGCCTCCGCAACGCCGCCTCCTTCTCTGCCGCCGACGTCTCACACGACGTCAGATGGCTCGCTGCCGCACTAATAGCCGGCTGGAGAGCTGCCTGCGCCTCATCCTGATGCTCGATTAAGGTCTCGTCAGATAAATCGGCGTCTTCGCTGGCGCTGGCCCCGCGGGGATCTGCTGCTTCCTTTTGGGGTAGGGGCATAGGCTTGCCATGCCCGGAAGAGGGCGGAGAAAGAGAGAAGGGGGGCTGTAGGAGGCCAGTCCGGGAGGCGGTGCGCATGCCTTCTTTCTAGGAGGATGTATGTAAAACCGTAGGTTGTAAGGGCGTAGAACGTGAGACGTGAGACGTGAGACGTGAGATGCAGGACGCAGGACGCAGGACGCAGAGGGAATGCAGAATAATAATGTACTTAATGCTATCAGCGAAACGTCTCGAACAACAAGGCCATATAAGAAACCGATTCCAAGGACAGAGCAAAGAAACACAGCAAAAGGTGATGTACAAAGATGCAAGATGCAAGATGCAAGATGCAAGATGCAAGATGCAAGATGCAAGATGCAAGAGGCAAGAGGCAAGATGCAAGAGGCAAGAGGCAAAGATAAAAGAAGAAAAGGAAACACTGTGAGCTCTTAGCTACCTATGTTTAAAAAGGGCAAACAACAAAGCACAGCGCAAGGATAACGAAAGGAAAATATGTACTCCGTAAGCCCAGAACCAACTACCCAATGTACCAATAAGTCTCGGCACCACGACACACGACCCCCGAAAAGGCCGCCCAAACGGAGAATTGCAGAGGTGCATTCCGCTTCAAGACAAGAAAAGAGCTCTTCCCTCGAAGGAGCGGTGCGCCGACGCACCGAGTTGGTGACGTCGAAGGCGTGATAGGGGGCCAATGAGCGTAAATGGGGTGGGGTGCAAAATTGCCGGTTGGGCCGGCTGACACTGGACAGACGCACGTGCATCATTAGGTACCTAGGTAGGTTGCAGGTACCTATCTACAATGTGTACGTCGTACGATATACTCCGTACCTAGGTACATACCGGTATGCACATGTGTACATGAGGCTGCTGTAGCCTGTGCATCTACAGTTCGTCTGTACTCCGTAATCTGAGCTGTATTTCCGGTCCAGAGGCCGACGACCACTGACTGCATTATCATGGAGTATAACATGTACGTGTACAGAGTACGTACATACGAAGCTTGGTTGCCGGCCGGTGAAACTCAGGATATGAACATGGGTACATAGTATAATGAAACGCCTCAGGCTGCATTTCATCTAGGTAGCTTTTTATAGCTGCGTATTGAAAACTTGTGCGATCTCACATTCACCAGCGTCTGTATCATGGCAACGTTGCGACGGCTTGAATATGTTCAACGCCAAAGCTACGGAGTACTAAGCAACCGCCCGACCCGTCTTCATGCCGTCACCCCTGCCTATCTTCCACCTCCCTCCAAACTTCAAAGCCTCAGCCTGCCACCTTGAAGCTTCGTCGTGCCCCACCTCAGTGACCTCACTGACTTTCCAATTATCTGCTTGTCCAGAAGCAGGCCACCTGTTCAAACTGCCCACTCGGCATCACGAACGCCCAAGCGGTCTCTACACGGATAGTAACCAAAAAGAATAAAGATGCAGCAAAGAAATATAGAGAATACATCATACAAAGAAGGGCAAGATTATAGTAAACAAGAGACCATGAACCAAGACGAGTCCAGCTTCTCGCTTCTCGCTTCTCGCGAATAGAAAAGGTGTGCGGAAAGTTCATTGATAGAGAGGAGAAGGACAAAAAAAAAGGGAAAATGAAGAATAAAAAAGACCCCCCAACACTGCGATTATAAACAGATAGGCAGAAAAAAAGACCGCCTCGTTCGGATTATGGTTGGCTCGGCAAATTTGACACACATCTTCCCATCCTTTTTTTTTTTACACTTCTCAACTGCCTAGTTGGGCCCCTCCTCCTCAACCCATCCATTCAAGCCGCTTTGGATGGCGAGGCCGTAGCCCTGTGGCCCTAGCCCCCCGAAGCTGGACTGGTACTGGTGACCACGCCTTTCCCCATCATGGCCATTGCCGCCAAGGCTATTGGGACTGTTGCCTCCATTTTCAAATCCCTGCACAAGCACTGGAAGGCTGACGGCTCGGCTGTGAGCGCCTCGGCCAGTGCCAGGAGCCAGCAACCCACCAATCGTAGTCGGGCCAGATCCTCCCATGTTGGAGCCGTAGCCGTTCGAGATGCTCGCCGATTGACCGTGCCCCAAGAACGACCCTTGCTGATGAGAGACATCCAGGCCCATTTCATTGGGGGATGGCTGGGTCGTACTGAACAAAAGACCTTGCTGAATGGCCAGTCGCTGCTGCTGCTGCTGCTGTTGCTGTTGTTGCTGCTGCTGTTGTTGCTGTTGCTGCTGCTGTTGCTGCTGCTGTGACAATTGGCTCAAGTACATGGTGAGAGGATTGCTCTGTGCGTTGAATAAAGCAGCCGACTGCTGAGAAGACGAGCCGTCCTGCGGAGGGGTGCCACTATTTTGAGACTCGTGGGCGGGAGGCGAAGACAGTCCGTCTCCAATGGGCGACGGACTCTGCTGCTGCTGTTGCTGCGATTGCATTTGTCGAGGAGGGTTGCCGCAGCGGTCTTTGCCAAAGTTGACTTTGAACTTATTGTAATCTTCTCTGCCGCGAATGGCCTCAATGGCCTTGATGGCATTGCCAATGTTGGTAAAGTTGACAAAAGCACAGCTCTTTTCACGGAGAGTGTTAACCAGCTCGACTTCGCCGTATTCCGTAAAGTCTTGACGCAAACGCTCCTCCGTCCAGGTTTCGTCCAAGTTACCCACGTAAACGTTGCGCGAGGCACCTCCACTCACGGCAAGAGCAATAGCCGGAGGCAACGCTCCAGAGTGTTTGCCCCAACCTATCTTGAGTCGTCGATTGTGGATCATCAGGCCCTGCAAGTTGCTCAGGGCGTAAAACGACGCGGCAGCCGTGGGGTCGATAAAGGTCACGAAACAAATGTGCTTGTCGGGGATATATCGAATGTGATGGAGCAAGCCACCGCGGACGACATTGCAAATCTCTTCAATCGTGGTCTCGGGATGGATATTGCCCAGGTAAATGGTTCGATTGCCCAAATTGTTGATCCCTCCGGCTGTTGTGGCCACCGCGGCGGCCGCCACTGACTGCTGCGCAAGGGCATTAGAAATGAAGTCCCGATCAGCCCCCGTCAGCATATGGGCATAGCCCGGCGCGATACCGAGGTACTGTGCCGCATTCTGCTGCTGCGTCTTGGAAACATAGGCACATCGGTCCTTGCCGTAGTACACCCGACGCGGCGCCTGCCACTTGGCCTCCTGAGGAAGCTGAGACACAGCCTTGACGGCATTCGCAATCGACAGGTAGTGGACAAATGCGATGCCCTTTTCTCGAACAATCTTGATGGTATCAATGGCGCCGAATTTCCCCAGGTCTTCACGCAACTCTTCGTCAGAAGTCTCCTCAGGCAGATTGCCCAGGTACACGTTTCGCGACGCGCCGTACTGCTGAACAGCCATGGCCACCGACGTGGGGACCTGAGATGCCTTGCCCCAACCGACCTTGATGTCTTGACCCTTGATGCAGAGCTTCTTCAAGATGGCGTCCGAATGGAAGTGGGTTGCTGAGCTTGCGTCAAGGAAAGAAATAAATGCGCAGTTCTTGTCGGGCAAAAGACGAACGGATTCGATCTGGCCGCTTCGGACGTGCCCGAGAATCTCCTCCGCGGTGGTGTCGGCAGGAATGTTACCCAAATACACTGTCCTGCTAGTATTCGTCATGGCACTGGAGCCCAAGACAGGAGACGCAGGCTGCATGCCTGACTGCAGGTTGAAGCCACCCGTCGGCGATTGCGGTGGGTAGAACTGAGGGGCTCCATACGTAGAAGGCGACACCAGGGTCTGGTAGGGTCGAGACGGTATGCTTTGCTGAACAGGGCTGGACAGTCCGCCATGTTGCTGATTGTTGCCGCCCTGAACTTGGTTCTGCTGGAAACTCGACAAGGTTTGGAACTGGGAGCTGCCAAAGGCGGCTGGGCTACCCGGTTGAAAGGGACTACCAAGAAGAAGCTGCGAAGGTAAAAGAGGAGTAAACTGCATATCGAACGCGGTTCCCGGTGTAGCCATGTCGTTTGCATTGGGAGAGGCGGATTGTCCCAAACCTATGGATTGCGTGTTCAGCGAAGGAATGTTACCTCGACGAGGATGACGATCGGCAAATCCCGAGATGTTGGATGTGAAGGCGCCATGAGAGAAACCAGTGTCGCTGTTGGAAGGCTTGGAAGCATGACCAGGGAAGCGACTCTGAGAGTTGCCGTGGGCGCCTCGGCCAACCGCACCATTTGTGTTCTGCATGTTCGGATGAGAGCCCAGACGCGAGTCCCGCCCGACGTTTGATACAGTCGATAACGCAGATGTTTTATAGTCCGTACTCGTCCTTCCAAAAGACATCGCAAGAACGTCAACTTCCTAGAGCATACGCTTGCCCTCTAATCCTTCGTTTTCTCCTTCTCTTCTCTGTATCTCCCACACACACTTTCTCTCACAGATGCGCTCGGTGTTCGTGATGGCGGACGCTGGAAATCGAAGGCTGAAAGGATATGAGATAGTAGACTGGCAAGCGCATCTGCTGTTGTTGGCGAGTGACAACAGATAGACAGTCGACCAGAATGGAAAAAGCTGGGCGTGTAACAAGCTGCGGTGAAGGCAACGGATTAATGCGACGCAAGGCCTACAAGCAAGTATGTGGCGTAGGCACGCAGAAAACTCTGTTTGATATAAATATACTAGATTGTAAGGATGCGTCAAGCAGATAGCATAGGCGTTATATGGAATCGAAACCCTCTGCGTTGTATGCGGCAGACAACGGGATAGGTCCAGAAAAATTCTTTTGGTTTGGCAGCAACGTCGTGTCAAGCGTTCGGTCGTCTCGAAAAAATGTACGGGAAGACAAAGAATATCGGAGGGCGAAAGGAGCCGGCCGATGGTTGGAATCGAAGCAAGAGCCGTTGGACCCAAGGACGAACAGCGTACCAAGACTACAGGGTGACTATCTATCGACGGGGTGTGTCAAGACGGTCAAGATGAGGCGGAAGCGGTCGTCGCGAGATGGAATTTCCAGGACAGCAAAGCAAGAAAGAAAAGAAAAGAGAGCAAATTAGGAGCAAATGGGGGTGTCTGGAAGGTGAGGAAAGATGAAGATGGCACGACGAAAGAAGGATTGGAAGAAGCGCTGCATCGGGAAGCAGAGCAGCCCACAGAAAAAGCCTAATGAAGAGCCAAATGAGTGAAGCGAGTCGGACGGCAAGAAGGGCAACGAGGGCTCCCAGGAAACGAGGGCCAGGGAAGATGGGCCAAGGGGAAGAGGAAGGGGAAGGGGATGAAAGCGAACAAGGGCAAAAAAGGAGCACAAGATCAGGCTCTGTGAAGGCGAAGGACTTGAGAAAGTGACCAGGCGGAAAGCCGCAGTGGAGGTTGACGACAGTCAGGGGATTTCAGGGGATTGCGGGGATTGGTCAGCGTTGAGGAAGGACGCACCGTTAGGAATGGCAGCAGCCACTGGCAGCCCGTGGCCGGTGTGGAGCAGCCGGGGCCCTTACAAGTTACGGAGTACATATGGAGTACTTAGTGCTCGTTCTTCCTATTCAGCCCCCGTCGCGAGTTAGGGGGCTAGGGGCCCTGGCTGCCTTGGCTGGCCCTATTTTTTCGCACTACGATTGGCCCGCTGGCGAAATGTAGGGGCTGCATACTCTGTACATGTACGGAGTACTGCTGCATAAGAACTGCTGCATGTACGAGTATGTACTGCCGCAGACTACATTATGTACCTGCATATGTACTCCGTAGGTATGTACGGAGTACGTAGACACACTGGAGTCTGGAGTGCGCAGTGCGCACGGCTGGACTGCGACAAGGCCACGACTAGCCGTCGCCGTCGCCGACTTGCCTGTGATGAGAGCCGCGAGTCCACGTCGCACGACTGACAAAACACGACTACCTACCTACATTAGGTACCTATGTACTCCGTATACTAGCCGCCGCCGGGCGCCTCCTTAAAAAGAGTCAAGGAACGGCGTGGAGCGCCAGGGGGAAGCGCGGCTGGCGGGACTGAAACGACCACATGGCTGCCCGTGTTGGAGCCGACAGACTCTGAGTCCAGGACTTCGAGGTGCCAGCCACGGGCCATGGCAGTGGGCGCAGCCGCGCAGCTCTGCAAGTGCACAGGTACAGTAGGTATCCACTGGAAGGGCCTGGCCATGAGGAAACCTCCCAGCCTCCAGCCTACTGATAACCGTTGGCTGGGACAAGTCACAGACTCACAAGTCACAAACTGGTGCTGTCAAGGAGTATTTACGGAGTGCGGTAGCACTTGCCAGGTTGCATCTTGGTGAGTTTTGACTTTTGAGAGTGCGCCCGGGGAACGGCTCACAAATCTTCTAGGTAGCCTCCAGGAAGTTAGGAGCCGGCCGTGCGGTTTGTGCGTGACGAACGGCGGCCTCGGCCCTCCAGCCTCCAACCGGCGGGGGTCGCGGGACGGTCTCGTGCTCGGTGAGACATTCGTTGTGGGGAAAGCCGACGCGCGTACGTATTATAAAGCAACATAATTGCATTGGACACCAAGCCCTTGTGGCCTAATGGCTAAGGCGTCTGACTTCTAATCAGAAGATTGGCGGTTCGACCCCGCCCAGGGGCTTAATTTTTGTTCATCTACCTTTTTGCCGTACAATGTGTGTACGGAGATGGACTCCATAGAGCTCTAGTGATGTTGCCCGTCCAAGATGTTTTGGTAAATACATATACGTCTTAACTCTTTACGCCTTGGATATCTTTACATCTCATGATCTTACGCCTCGCCTTCACGTCCCCAATGGCTCTCCCGCGGGGCGCCTAACCCCCGGAGTAAAGCAACACCGTCACACTGTACACACGACCTCAACGTCCAAAGCGGCCCGGCGACCAGCCAACTTGGGACAATCACCTAGATGAGACGAATTATACAATCAACAAGCCGCGAACTTAAATGAGCCCACTCCCGATCCCTGCCAGGGATTCAGCAGTTGCAGTCTCAGAAACCTTCTTTGTGCCAAGGAGACACGCAGCAACCCACCCCCCGGAGGCCCGCGATAACGAGGAACTTAAAAAGGCGATTGGGGACAGTGGTCCATGATGCAAGGAATGCAGCTCATCTGATTTGGTCATTGCCAATTCTTTGCCGTGTCATCCCCCGTCTTCATGGCGAGGGCCGGTGATTTGGGGCTGAGTACCTATTTTATTTGAGGCCCGAGGGGAATTTGTGAGTCGTGACCACTGACGGCGTTGTTTAGGTACCTAAGTGTGGCTTGGAGGGGGGGCATGAGGCAAAGAGCCAAGTGTGTTTGCCGTAGATAAATGATGTCGGTGCCAGACTAGGTACCTAAGGTGTTGACCTTCTTTTGGACAATGTCCAGCAGCATCTTGGCTAAGTATGTACATACATAGCAATACTTCTCGCTTTGCATGATGTATGTACCTACATACCTCATAGAACCTTTCAATATCGTCTTTTCAACCTTCCTTTCAGTCCTTTTTCAGTTTTGGACGAACGCCTGAATAGCGCCCGGTAGATATATACGGGGTACCTACGGAGTACATATGATAGGATGCCTGTCGTGTGTCTCAAACCGCCGAACGGTTACATACTACATAGGTACCTCCTAGCCGATGCGTCTGAACAGGGATCCGCACCGTACCTGGCCAGTGGCATTGTACCTAGGTATGTAAGTACATACCTACAGGCTACCGCATCGAAGACAAGGTTACAGAGAACCTGGATGATTTTAGTCATTGTCCTTGTGCAGAGAAGGAACACGCTGCTTTACACGCGAGAAGGGGAGTCAAGATGACAAGACGGCATGAGCCATGGCATGTCTCTATGCGAAGAAGGCAGGGCTAGGTAGGGCTTTGCAGAGAGTTGTTGTTTCTGATCAAGAGTTTCCTTGTTGGCCGAATCAAGCTGTGACTTGATGCATACACACTAACTAACACCATGGCAAAGAGTACATATTCACATAAGTTGTTCATCATTAGTTTGGGCTATCATCTGCCACGAGCCCACGACTGATCACGTCCCAAACCACCAAAGTTGAGAGCTCGAGCACATAAATGCGAGTATGTACCTGGGTTACGGTACGGGTACCTAGTTCCCCGAGAGATTCGTTCTATCGTTGCTCGGCCGAGCGGGCAGACAGGCTGTTTTGTCAAGACGTGAAGATTCAAGATATATACCTAGGTATGTACATACAAGCGTACATGGTCGTGGAGAACTGGAAATACCTACATTTCCAATTCCAGGTATGTACTCCGTACTACGTACCTAAGGTTAGGTTAGGTACCTTTTCCTCTGACAACGGAGTCACGGCATGCGGCATGCCCCACCCACAAACTTGCCTCTCTTCTCAACACCTCACAGGCTCACCAACACCCAAAACTTCACTCCTTTCACAACACCAAACACTCAGCCGCAGAGAGCACTTGAAAGGGCCCTCAGAAGACCCACATTGTATCGCGTAGTATAAATCCCACCTCAATCTCAAATTCACTTCAGTATCCTGCTCTCCGCGTAGGGCCATCAGCACTGAGCAGCCTTACGTCACACGTGTCGCGCGTGAATCTTGAGAGACCCGGGGGCCGGGAGGCATCTTGTGGGGAAACTCAAAACTTTGAAGGGAGCTTTATACTCAGCGATGGAATGTGAGCTTCTAGCAGCCTTCGAAATGCTCCCTGCGATCGAGTAGGTATGATTTATTTGGTGTTGAGAAAGGGTGAAAGCTTGGGGGTCACTGTTCAGTGCTCACTGCTCAGAGACCCGGGCCGGAGGCACCTCCGGAAAGTACCTACATAGATATGTACATATGTACATATATGATATGTGCATACAATACATACTCCGTATATACCGATATCGGCGTGCATCTGTCGAGGGAGGAAAGGCGGATGTCAGTCAATTCGCCTTTTCACGGAGAAGTAGCGGTCAAGCAGAGGATAAACAGAGGCGAACGGACAAGACAAGGGACAGCCCCCGAATTGTTTATTAGAGCAGAGCAGCACTGTCTAGGTACGTAGGTAGTTATTGGTCGTTATTTAGTGCTCCGTAGTTGATAGAGGACAGAGACATAAGAGACATAGGTAAATACCTACAAGTTTGCAACGCACGCGGCACACCACGCTCAAGTTAGGATACCTACAGGCTACCTTGTCTGTTTTTATATTAATTTGCTTCAATCACCGACTACCTTCACTTCCCCTCGTATTTGCTTGCTTGCGCTTGCTTGCGACAGCAGTGCAGCACCCATCTCACATGTACACAAAACCCGCAAAATGCCATACCAGCAAAGAAGCGAGAAGCACGCAAAAAAACACAAAGAGGATAGGCAGCTCCTGTGAGGATGGGTTGTTACCTGTGAAAGACATAAAGGCCGAAATAGAACCAAGACACGGTGGAATACGGCCTAGCTTTGATGAACGTAGCTAGAATATCAAAGCAGGTAAAAGAGGCAAACAAGGCAAAAGACAACAAAGCAGTACGAATACCCCATGGAATCGAAGCCAAAATGATCGGATCATGTCGTAAATGAGCGTGGACACAAACCAAACCAACATGCAGTGCTTGTTTCTTGACAATGTCCTCCCCGATGACACCAGAGCCCAGAGCTCAGAGTCCAGATGACCAGAGAGGCTTGTGTTGCCCAGACCTGGCGGTGGGCGTCCATTCCAAATAAAGCAAGAACTTAAAAGGCAACGAAGTGAGAGACAACAAAACGTGCCTCTGGTGCGGGCCAAGAGTAAATGCGCTAGCCAGGCTCGATTTGGCTCTTTGCAAAAATAAAACGCACCTCTAACCAAAAAAAAAAAAAAGATGAAAAGCAACAGTAACGAAGAAAGCCGGCAAAAGACAGAAAAGAAAACACCAATCAGCATGCGGCACCTCCATCCGTCATCTTCGCTATCCTGTGCAGGCGAGTGTTGTTCTCTCGGAGCTCGCGTTTCTCTCGGGCCAAGATTGTCGTCGCCGTTCCCAGCCTCGCCCACTGCCCGAGTGTCCACAAGGCCATGTCCGTCTCACCAGCAGAGACGTTCGTCCCCTTCTAATTATGCATAAAAAGTATGCGCAGCGGAATAATCGTTGCGTTGTAACAGTAGTGGTTGATTCTACTTGCGCTCGTCATTTTCTCCGTGCGTCATCGTCTCCATCCCGTATCTTGCTTGCCTGCAGCGTTCGGTTTATAGGATCAGACACTTGAGAGACTTCTTCTTGGGCATCGGCGGCTCCAAGGCAGCGACGATTGCCTATGCATTGTCTGCGTCAGTAGCCAATACCGTAGCACGGAAGACAGGGAAGCAAGAAGATAAATGACTGGTACAGAACCGTTCTTACCTCGTCAAAGACATCCTTTAACCGGAATTGCGTAAGTGCACTGCACTCGACGTACTTAACGGCGCCAAGCTCTCGCGCCATCTTGTCGCCTTCTTCCTTCTTGACCGGTGCCATCTTCTGCTTCGCCAGCTTCTCTCGCACACTCGGATCATCTCGCAAATCGACTTGTGTACCAACAATGAGGCAGGGCACTCCTGGGCAGTGGTGATGAACCTCAGGAAACCACTTCTCACGCACGTTCTCAAACGACGCAGGTGACGTAACGCTGAAGCAGACGAGGAAGACATCGGTTTGCGGATACGAGAGCGGACGCAGTCTGTCGTAATCTTCTTGGCCGGCTGTGTCGAATAAGCCAAGGGTGTACGGCTCGTCGCCGATCCTGTCGCGACATTAGACCATATTTTCGCCATACTTGTACGCGGATCTGCCCAAGAAAGCGCTCATCCGCACAAGCTCCCATCTCCCCACGTCCTGGAAGACATACATTACCGTGACGGCATAGTTGTCGAATACGGTTGGGACATATTCCGAGGGAAATTTATTGGTGGTGTAGCTGATAAGTAAGCACGTCTTGCCGACCGCACCGTCGCCGACTACAACACATCTAGAGAGAATTGAGGCGGTTAGTTCTAGTACAGAGCTGGATATGGACGGAGTATGAGGAGGTCGCGTGCTGCAGTACGCCTTGCCACGACCCCGACGAGAGCGAGCCATCATCTGTTGAGGGTGAGGCCGGAGAGGGCATTGGCAAAGCTCAGGGGAATACGACGCTGGTGTCGCGCGGAAGGGGGGCCACAAGCAGCAGCAGCGTGACGTGACGGAAGAAGAAAAACAGTGTCCAAGCAGAGGCATGTTTGGCGAGCGGCCAGCCAGCGACACATACTTGATGGTTGCGACGACCGCCATAATACTGGTTGCCGGTTTTGGTGGACAACAGTGAAAGCTCGCGAGCGAGAATCAAGAGCCGTGGCAGAAGGAGCAGAGCCGTGGCGCAAAAGGCCAGAATCGCACGATGCGGGCGGATAAAGCGAGTTGATGCAAATGCGGAAGCGTATGTTGGCGAGGGGGCGAGGGGGGCGTTGATGAATGAAGACCAAAGACGGACACGGTAAGAGAGAGTGGGCATCGATGCCAGATGGTGAAGCGGTCGGTGGCTCAGTCTCTCAGACGAGATAGCAGCACTGTGGCACGGGAGGGCGCGGCCTAACAGCTGGCTGCACAGACACAAGTACAGGGCACCTCGCTTGTGAGAGATAATAGAGGCAGGCTCGGGTACATATACTTTAGGACGAGGCGGGCAAGGAGAAGGTGCCGACGCTTGGGGGGGGGAGGTGGCGCCAGACCCGACTCCCCGAGTTCCCCAGGGCAGGGCTTCCTTACCTTCCTTGCTGCGCCTGGGGCTCGCTGGCCGCCGTGAATCCGTGATGGTGGCTGCAGCCTGCATCACCACGTAGCTCCAGCTACGGTCCAGGTCCAGGCCCTACGAAGTAATAAAAAGAGTTACATGCACCTATTTCACTTGCCGCTGGTGCTGCGTGGTGAATCTGGTGATTCCTCGGCCAGCAACGCACGCGTGAGCTCGTCGCCGGGTTGCTGCAGGGCGTGGCGCCCTCGGACAGGAGAACAGCAACCGCGAGACACCGTGCGACACGGAGCGCCTAGGTACCTAGGTACATACGGAGTAGAGGTAGGTACGGCCATTCACTCTTCGCGGCCCAGCCTGACTTTAAATTTTTGCAAAGGTCAAGTGCCAAGGCAGCGTCTGTTCAACTCTGTTACTGCCTGTCATTTGCATGGGATGCTCGGCAACTTTGCTTGGCTCTGCGTCGCTTCGTTCCGATTGGTGTGATCACTGATAGGTACATACATATACAATGTATTAGGTACCTAGGGCATGAGGATTGAGGACAGTACTCCGTATGTCCTTGCCCGTCATACGGTGCACACATGCTCGGGACTCCGTTCATCCACAAAGCAAAGCTAGCATATGAAAACTCGGCTTTCTACCCACTGCTGATAACGAAGGCTGAAGCAGCACGCTGTACGATGGTACATACGGAAACGTCTGCCTCGCGAATAAAAAAGCTCATCCAATATAAATGGCCAGCTCACCCATTTCTCGCGGCTGCGTCATCCAATGTGCCAGCTTCGTTTCGAAGACCATGCTCGCCCTTCAATGTTGGTCCACGGACCACGCCATGTTTGGCGCTATGTACCTGGCTCGTTTTGACTTCGTGAGCAGGGCTAGATGTAAATGTTGGGTGCAGACCTGCCAAGCACGAATGCCATTGTTCTCGGTCTTTGCTTCTATTAAATTATACATATGTAATATGTATGTAAATACAGAGTACAAGCAGTGAGCACTCATGACGAAACGCCCCTTCTCTCCGGGGTATCCCCCTCCTGCGATTCGGATCCGAGATTCGAGGCGCGCTCGGACTTGGCTTCGCCTGTTGGGAGCAACGCTCAAGGCTTTCAAGTTTCAAGCATCGCGTCTCGCGGAAAATGGCGATGCTGGGGTCTGCCAGAAAGTCGGGTGGCCCCGGCCCTCGATAACCCAGGTCAAGCGGGGATGATTGGCACGTCGGAATTTGGGGAACGTAGGTACATACGTGGATTTACCGTTTGACGCTTCTTGTCCACATGGCTGGGAGTTCCCGAGGAAGCCACCAACAGGATGGGCTGCCATTGCTCACATTGCTCATCATGACCTTCTCTCACCACTTCGCTTGTTGGGGGTATGTACGGAGTACTACGGAGTACATATGTACCTATGTATGTAGGAGGTATGAAGGTATGTAGTCCTGCCGCCTGCGCCATGTCTGTGAATGCCCTCCTCACCGCTCGATCTCTCAATCTCAACATCACTAGCTCCAGATCAGCCTCTTCATTCATCTATGATCTCCATGTCTTCGTCAAGTTCCGGTCAGTACGTGGATGTCTGCGGCGAGCGAAGTAATAAGGCAGATATCAAACTTGCGACAAGCAAAATAGAACAGGCGTTGGGAGTCTGTATCTGTACAAGTGCTGCACCTCTTATCTTCTATCATGCAAAAGCCCTTCCTTGTCTCAGACTGTTTCACGACGCTCATGGCTGCCCAGAGCTTTGCAGATCAAGGCCCAGGCTTCTTCAAACTCTCAGGCCAGTTGTGTGAGGAGGAAGGGCATTCGTGCAACGGAAGGCTCACACTATGGTCCGCGCCTCCCTCTCTCTAGTCACAGATCGTTCAAGGAAGATTGTAATTGTGGTGCAGATATAGGTACGCGACCACGAGTTTGTTGCAATCGAGCTTGCTTGGCAATCACGCCGGGCAGCTAAGGTAAGAACTTAGAAAACCGATCTTTGAGTGAACAGCAGAAACAAACCCAAGACTCAAGAGTACCGAGTCCCAACACAGTACCTAGGTCCGCTGACTCAGTCTTTGAGCTTTGCGATGGGTATGCTCGGGTTTTCTTATTCCCATGTTTCCTTTTCCAAACCGACCCCTCCCCTCCCAACAGAATGACGACATTGGGATGTCTGGCCTCTGGGGCTTTGGACCACCAATCACCGAAGCATCATCACGTTAAAAATGAATTATGTATGAATTTGAATGCAAGACTTCGCTAGCTGATCGACTAGATTTCCTCGGAGGCAAACGGAGCAATATTGTCGCCTTGAGTCAATTGATTCAATAGATATGCCATAACGCGATTCTGTAACTCGCTGCTCTCCCCGCACCGTACCTAGTATTCGGCATGCGCTCTGCCTGATTGGACCGCTCGTCTCCGAGCCGGGAGGCCGAGTGCCGTCACTGCCGTGTCTCACTGGCCGTGTGAGGCAACATCAGCCATGCACAATGACCGAGTGAGAGGACTTCTTGGACTGCCTAGTTTGGCGAGAGACCAGAGCCCAGATGACGTGACGGAGCTCAGGGAAAAGGGCCCATGAATTGCATGGTATGGCTTCGTTTTGGACGTAAGGACCATGGTGTTGCACTGCCGTATTACCCTAAGGCTAAATAAGCTCGTTCGTGGTGGAGTATTGACGGCGAACTAGAGATGGGAGTTTAGGTATTCAATGTTCAAGATACGTATACTGGTGGGCGATTCAATTTCATCCCCCCCTACCTACAGGTAAAGGGGGGGATGAAATTGAATCGCCCACCAGTACACTTGGTATGTAGATACATTTATTAGGCAAAACTGAAGGAAGGTGTGCCGAAGCGTCAGCGGAGGCGCACCTTCCGTGTTTGCCTATTATTTTCGGATAATGGGGTAGGAGAATGCGCTAGTGTCGCAGAGCCACCTCTCATTGGCCAGGCCAGGCCGACTTTCATTGGCTACTGCAACTCAGATTGCACGTGAGCGTTGCGAGAAGAGCCCGC
>QEQW01000310.1:0-30577 GCA_004016085.1 Claviceps quebecensis
CCGAAATTTGGACGGAGCTCCTCTCATATGGTTTATCAAGAACTTAGAAGCACATACTTAGTAGAAGAGTAGCTGGTTAGAGAAAAGGAATATGTAAAACGAAAATATCAGACTTTACTGGCGCACGAGTCACGACGGCTGGCAATGGACATCCAATATCCAGCCTCGGGCTTGGAAGTTGGCCAGCGTCTTGACATTCTCTGACACTCATCCATGTGTGACCATTTGAGTACCTCTTTGCGTGAAATCACTGGTGCATCCAGTTCTTTATCCTTGGCAACGTCTTCGAGGGAGAATAGGCCCCGTTTATGAAACCTCAGCTGGAGTGGTGTGACAACTTGCGTTGGTCTCCAGTCCTTACTTGACTTTCTACCTACCTTGCTCCTCTTCAACTCTTGCTCCCCGTTTTTGATCTTGTCTGTTGGTGTTTTCCTGTCTTCTCCTTTTTGTTCTCCTCTTCGTGCGGCGTGACTTTCCTGTCTATGACTCTATCCTCTGATCCCCCTCTACATTGTCCAATCCCTCTGCGATGTCCCTCCGCCGTCCGACCCAGCAAAGCTGCGGCGTTCATGACTTGGAATGTATCCTCTTCCTCCTGACCGGCGAGTTTATCGTTCTCAAATTAGACTTTGAAGCCAATACGACGTGGAATATCCTAAACTTTCCACCACAATGTGACATAATCTGACCGCCATGGTTCAGAGACGTGTCCAGTCTACTGCGTCATGGGATTCGTTGCGGAGATAGTCTGCAAATCAAATCGGCATCAGCATTGGCATTTACATTCCGGAATAGATGATCTCATAGTGATGAACAGAAAGAGAGCGGGTGGCTAATATTCTGGTTTCCTTGAGAATTTCGCGGCATGTCCATCGTTTTCGTTGGTACCTATATATAGCTAGAGAATTCTTCTTTCAGCACAAAGAAGACCTCCCAAGCAATCTATGCTCCGACAGATATAAAAGAAAGAGTCCTTGACTGCAGATTACATCGTACTATCACTTTTCTCCACGTCGACTTAGCCAAAATGCATTTCCTTCTCGTCCCGGCAATTCTTCTACTCGGCGTCCCAGGGATCCTGGCCAGGGCCGTTGCCGCCACCGCCGAATCCACGAACCCAATTCTAAGCATCTTGGCCAACATCACCGATACGAGTGAGAGTCTGTCCGAGCAGGTGGGCGAACCTATGGACGCTGACCTGGATCGCCAATACAAAGTGCGTTGTCCACTCTGGAGCAATCGTCATTCCCCAAGCCCCTGTCTGATGCGTTGCCATTTGACTGCACATGTTTATTAGCCTGTATATCGCGCAAACAACTTTCCGTATGCACATGCTGACGTGTCTTTCTTTGTAAATAGGGCAGCGTCCGTTACTTCGTCAAGTTGATCCAGGATCTGAACAGGACCAACAACAACTTCCCGGAGCTCCCCAATGGGTTGAACGCGAGCGACCAGCGAGCAACATGTGACTACTTCGACAGAGACGTGCGTGCAAGCGACCCCCTTTGCCATTGTTTCCCACAGCTTTCTGCGTACACACAACGGAAGTTTGAGCCTTGTACTGACCTTCCCCGCCCCCTCTGTAGTTCTACAGAAGCCAAACTCGCCTCCCCAACGACATCGCGGCAAAGTGCTATTCTTCCAGCACAAAGGGCGCTTGGTGCAATTACCTAGTCATCTGCCTCCGCACCTACATCCCCATCCTTGAGCAAGTTGAACGGAAAATCATCAGCTTGACTCCGCGTTGTGCCCTGGAGCAAAGGCTCCGAATGGGTACCATCAGATTGTTCCAGGGCCAGGCGGTGTTGAGGATCGAACTTGGGCGCTACTACAGAAAGCTTCCCTTTACGGTGCCTGCTGAGGGGGATGGGGGGGATATATCCACGGCATGAAGGACACCTTGGGTGTTGACGGGGTGATTGAAGCTCATTGATCAATGATGCACGTTGCGAAACAACGGCGCAGCTTTCACGGCCGGATTCCTGATGCTATTATTATTAAAGCACCCTAATTAGTAAATCTGAACTTCATTTATGACGATGATGAAGGAAAAGGGCGTAAAGCGAAGCTTTTCAGTGGTACATAAAGCTGGTCTTGATTTCGGACATTGTTGTCGGCCGGATCTTAAGATTGCACGGCTTGGCAATGCATGACGCCAGTCTTATTTAATTAGGCGGCGGTCTACGGTCTACCTTCCGTAAGTACCTATGTACATAAATTTACCTACATATCGCAAGTTACGTGCCATACCCGAAGAACCAGGTACCTTCACTGATCACTCCTCGCCAGTCACCGACTCGAATCTCCTTTGGCCTCCCCGAGGTTAATTGATTTCTGCCTGTTAGAATCTGGCTACGGGATAGGCTGCGTCACGTGATCCTCAGCCATCCATGATGCGGGTATACCTCATACCCCGCATCTCTTCAGTTCTACCTGTTCCTAGTGAGTTGCTCCTTTAATCAACTTCTTCACTTGTGATCCTCACCTTCAAACACTGCCTACCTCCCAACCTTCACCATTCTCAGCTGCCGCGATGCCTTCTAGGCCTGACGGCTTTGGCAGTCAAGTGTGACTTCAAAAAATCAGGTGGGCTGTTGAGGAAAAATTGCCGTACACCGGGTGAAAAAGCCTGTGAGTAGAACGTGTAACCTCGGCATTGTGCGTACTGCGTTGCACGACCGAAGATGCAAGGCCGAGGCTACACGTTCTACTCACAGACTTTTCACCCGGTGTCGGGAATTTCTCGTCAACAGCTCCCCTGATTTTCTGAAGTCACTCTTGACTGCCCTGGGCTTCGTCGAAGCCGCACTACGCTCGATGATCGATCACGACTTTCAAAACGGGGCGAGATATTCCTCTTCTAAGAGCTCAATTTATCTGTGGTGGCCGTGCTAATCATGTGACAGGAGTAAGTCAACCTAAACAAGCCCCGATTAAGTTGTCTGCGTCAAACGACGTGCTCATGGACGTGACAAAATGATCCGTCGTCTAGCTCGATGAGAAGGTCGGAACGGCGGCGACAGGACTGGTCAATCTGTTGCAAGCCCTTGCAAGTTACCAGGGTAGAAGAGCTCTCTGGTCTGTATCTCCGATCGGCCATGTCTTGGGAATTTCGACATTTTCTTCCAGTCTTTTTTCTGCCTTGACCGGTTAGCGAGCTATGTACGTCATGGCAGCAAATCGATCAAAGCGAAGACTGTAAGAAAATTTTTAGCTCGCTAGGACAATGGTTGATCGGACATACAGACCAGAGAGCTCTTCTACCCCGACACGGGCTCTCGCAACAGGCTCACAGTTATTTCGCCGCCTGTCGAGCTAGACGATGAGATCCTTCTGGCATGTTTTCGAGCGGTTGTTCAACGCAGAGAAATGTTGTTTCCAGACGTGCGTCGCACAACCGGCCTGTCTGGCGGAGACTGTAAGATTGCAAAGGGGGTGATGGAACAAGTCGTGAACTGGTTGGGCTGCGACCGTTCGAAGCCGCGTTGCAAGCGAGACAACAAGATGCCGGGCCTGCGAGTCGACATGGTAGAATGGACTTGGAATTTTGGATTGTTGACATACGACGGGAGTTCCCAAATGCTCTATACACATAGATCTCGGGTGGACCGCCTCTAGAAAGCACTCTTTAGGAAAGAAAGGATTCTGATTTGAAGTCTAGTATGAAGCGCTGCAGTAAATATCTCCGCGTTGGCCCATTTTGTCCTTTTGTGGCTTTCTTGTCTTGTCTGTCGTTCTTGTTCACGAAGAAGTGCCCACAAACTCAGTCCGCGGACTACAGACAAAGACCAAAGCCACCATAACGACATTCATCGGCAATAATCACCTTCTCATAGAGCAAATTATCGTGGACCTTACTTGCGATCGAGAACCGACATGTTTACTCGAAGAAGGCTTGGCGAGCTTTTTGAGCGGCAGAATCAAGATCCGGCACAGCACTCATGTGAAGCTTTCCAGTCTCTTCATCATACGGAGTCAGTTGTGCCGGATCTTGACTCTGCCGCTCGAGAGGCTCGCCAGACCTTCTTCAAGTAAACATGTATGTACATCGGTTCTCAATTGCAAGAAGGTCCGACGAAGGGTAGAAATGAAGCTCTTAAAAACCTCTCTTAGAACACTAATCTTATCATTATTGAGCTGTTCATTTCGCCGAGCTTCAAACAGTAGATGGAGCAGGCAAAGCGCCTCTTGGTCGGACTAGCGAATTCGGTCGGTTATGGATGCCTTTGACTTCGTAGGTTCGGGCACAATGTCGAAGGATATCGGAATAGTAAGGGATTTGTGTATAAATCTGATAGAGGCTTGTTCAAGAAGCACATTCAAGAATTGCAGTCCTACTCAAAGAATGCACAGCATAATAACTTCCAATGTGACTGCAAGGAAAAGAAGGCTGTGGAAAAATCCAATGAACTAACTCGACTTTAGTAATCACTTTGTACCTGACTTTGTCTGCATGAAAGTTTGTCTCGTTTCGTGGATCACGTCGCACGATCCACACCCACGGTTTAAACTGCATGAGACTACATACGTACATGGCTTTTCTGTTTCATTCCTCTCTCTCTTTTCTTTTCTCCGCCTGTTTGTGCTCTTCTTGCACACCATTTCCATCTAACTTTGTCTCCGCGACACTCACCGCCGCCCGAAGATGTAGGTACCTAGACAGGTATGTAGCACTTACCGCATCAGCGCACTCCATCGACGCATCGTGGTATCTCCCCCTCCTCTCCCCATCGTCGTAAGCCTTCTTAAAACAGGAACTGAAACCATAGATCTGAAATGTGAAGTATTGCAGCCTTGCCACCACCATGCGGCATATTCTGGCCGCCATGTTTCAGAGACACGCCTAGTCTACGGCGTCTTGGGCACTATTTGCTGAGATGCTGCAGCATCTCCATCTCCATCTGCATCTAAATCTGTACTTCGAGAGAGATGAACTCATCTTGAGACGCGGATCTTGAGAGAGAGACGAGCGGGGAACGGAACATTTGCTCCGGCCAATGTCTTCTCATTGACACTTTCGTTGCATAAGTATATATAACTCTAGACTTCCTCCTCTTCAGAGCTAGCCCCTCCAGCAAACGGCATCCAACACCATCAGAAAGCAAGAACAAGTTCCAGACCGTAAACTACATCGTCTCGTCACTTTTCTTTCCCATCCAATATGCACTCCTTTTTCCTGCCAGCCACTCTCTTGCTCGGCCTCCCGGCAGTGCTGGCCAGTAGCGTTGCCAATACCGTCAAGTCGACGAATCCGATTCTGAACATATTGACCAACATCACGGATACCAGTCGGAGTCTATCCGAGCAGACATCTGGGCCTATGGACTTTAACCCTGATCGTCAATACAAAGTACGTTGGGCCTCTTTTGGTGAATTCCGGAGAAAGTCCCATGTTCTCATGCTCCCCGTTTGATGCGTTGTCAATGAGTTATGGCCATGTGTCGTTCAGTAGTGGTAGCTATGTGTTTGACACAAACCCTTTCACCATGATGATGCACATACTGACGTGTGATTTCTATTATCTATAAAACAGGGCAGCGTTCGTTACTACGTCAAGTTCATCCAGAATCTGAATCGGACCAACAAGAACTTCCCGCAGCTCCCCGGCGGACTAAACGGGAGCGCGGAGCAAGCAACATGCGACTACTTCTACAAGGACGTGCGTATCATACTATCATCACGAGACACTCATTGAGAATTTGAGTCACCATTGAGTCATTACATAAAGCTCTCCTCCATCTCATCACGCAGCACTCCTGAGTCCCCCACGTAGTCACACACGACTCAACAATGAGATCGTCTTCGTCATTGACGCTCACTCTTCCTATAGTTCTACAGAAGCCAGACTAGGCTCCCCATAGACCTCGCTGCAAACTGCTACACCTCCGGCACAAAGGGCTCCTGGTGCAATTACCTCGTCATCTGCCTCCGGACCTACATCCCGCTCCTGGCGCAAGTCGAAGAGAAGATCATCAACACGACGCCGAGCTGTGCCGCGAAGCTCAGGGCCCGGGTGGGAAAGATCAAGTCGTTCCAGGACCAAGCGGTGGAGAGGATTGAGAAGGGGCGGTACTATAAGAAGTTGTCTTTTAAGGTGCCTACTGACTCCTGAGGGGAATTGGGAGAGGAGGGGAGGGGGGTTCAAGGAATGAGACTAGACTGGGGAGGGAAGAGGGCGTGGGAGATTGTCTTTCTGACGAACTAGGTACCCTATCACTCATTTTCTTTCCCATGGTGTTTTGATATATTCACTCATTCGTTGAATTTTATTTGCTTCATTAGAGAAAGGCTAGGGGGGAACAAGATTTCAAGAAATTGAGAAGCATTATGTACCAAAAAATTACAGCACCACGACACACCGTCGCCGAGTGAGTGTCAGTGGAAACTAACTGATAGTTGTTTAATTGAAGCATCGCTCCAAGCGTGCTGAAGTTGGCACACCGAGTACATGGATGAAATACATACACACCAGCTCACTGTCACGAAGACAACACTTTTTTCCTGGTTTGCTAGACTCCAAACATGGAGACTTGAAGACATGTTGAAGAATCCTACACTGTACACTCTGCCATGTCTTACAATCAAGCAAAGCGTCCGGCAACCAAGTTGCCATGACCCGCGCAGAATCAACTCCCCTCCTTTACTTACAAACACGTACGTAAATGCAAACCATTCTGAAGTTACCTCATTCCAAATCATCAAAAGTATGGTCACGTCCCGATCCACTCCCTCGAGCCATTACCTTCTGGAAGCAAGCATCGTTCGCCAGACGGGCAAAAACCATGATCCCCCAACTTGCTCATTCTGGCTTTACAGACGCTAACAAGATCAATGAAATACACAGCTCAAATTTTGATGTGAGAAACAGTAAACTAAAGCCAAAAGGTACGTAAAGGACTTGGTAAAGTAACAAGCATCAAACAGAGTAAGTAGCAAACATTGCATAAATCACAAAGAGCTGTCCGTTGTCCGTCTCTGGCCAAAGATGTCGACATCCACGTACATCACATTTGCTCCCAACTCCGGCTCGGCTTGTGTGTACCTTGCGTACATAGAATAGTGGAAAACATGAAGAGTGAAAACTAGAACGACAAAAAGAAACAATTGGCCCGCCCAGCATCTGCACCTACTCATGGTCTTGAGATCCCAAGAGTCTGCAGAATGCTTTGCGCGCATTGCAACACCCATTCCATCTTTCTTTTATCGACAGTAGCCAGCCATGGATCAACGGGATAACTGGTGTCGTACCCGGCAATCAGGGGCCTAAGTCGCTCCATAAGCAACTCAAGCGTGTGCGATACACTACCCATCATGTCGCGATAGCCCTCCTGGTCTGGATCCTGTTCAACAAGTCAGCTTTTAACAAATCCTTGCTTACACATCTATATGGGGTGCGGAGATATCAAATCAACTTACAAGATCGGCCAAGCTGTCAGCAAAGGTCCTGACGGCCATTTCAACCCAGTCAATCTCCTGCTTGAGATACATCGTAAGACGAAGGAAATTGGCAATCGTAGCAATCACAACAAGAAGCAAGATTGGCGGCAAGTGTTCGAAGCGACTGGGATGCTGCAAACTGAGGCATCTCTCAAAAATCTCCTGCGCATAACCACTCTGGATCCACTGGATCATGGCATCCTGAAGGCGGTCTTCCTTGATGGCCTGTTCCATGATCTGGACACGCCGCTGAATATCGTGCTCAGATTCAGCATTCATCTTGTTCACCTGCGACGCGAATGCTCCCGCAACTCCGCTGACCTTGCTTGTGACTGCGAGATCGGTTACAGGGACAGACGACCGAGGACTACTGCCCAAGGGTTGGCCACCGCGCATATACTCGGGGCTAGTGGCCATGTACTGTTGATATTGATGCTGCTGGGGCTGTGGCTGTTGATAGTGTTGCTGCGGCTGTTGATAACGTTGTGTCTGCGCCTGTTTGTAGTAGCTTTGGCTGGGAACATGGCTGGATTGACGACTTGCGACGCTCGATTGGGGATGAGGGACGGGAACCGCGCCGTTGTTATACGTAAGCGGACCGTAAACCCGAGATCCGAGGCCACTACCGTCGCCGACATCATCTCTGGCGGAGAGCGACTGGAACCCCGGTAGTTCATGAGCCGGCTGCTGCTGCTTCAGCTTGAGAACTTCGGCTTGGAGCGAGGCCTGAGAGGCAGCCATTGTGGAAACCATATCGGTCAGACCAGTAACACAAGTCAGCAGCTGATCGATCTTATGACTGTCAGCAGCGTGTTGAGCCTGCATTTTTTCCAGCCCGTCCTGGTATTGCTGATGGACTTCCTTGACTGCCTGCTGGGCGGACTGCCTGGCAAGATTCTTAAAGGTCGGCGTGAGACGCTGGGTGAGCGTCGTGGCAACTTCCTGCTGTAGCGTCGAGTTGATGGATTTGCCTACACGGTCTGCGACAGTCGAGACAAGGTCGGCGGATTGAAGAGACTGAGTCAGGGCGCGAGGAAGAGACGACTGAATTTCTTTCTGAACGGTCGATGCAATGTGGGGTTGAAGCTTATTTTGGAGGACGTCCGAGACGGCTTTGGTAGCCTTGTCGCCAATAGCAGGTATCACCAACTTTGTGAATTGATGATGAATCAAGGTTTCCAACACCTTCTGCGTGTTCTCGTTGAGCACCTCTGACACCATGTCCAGGAGCTTGATTTGGTGCTGGTTGAAGTTTTCATCGCGGAGTCTTGCGCCTTCATCAATCTTGCCCTGAAGATTCTTCAGCGATGACTTGAGCGTGTCTGAGACCGCAGCAGTCAATCGTGTCTGAACCGTGTTCATGGCGGAGTCAAGCGCCGCGGCCGAGACAGCATTTGAAACTGCAGAGCTGCCGTTGTTGGCAAGCTTGCTCACAGTCTCTGCCCTGCCGGACTGAGCACCTGCACCAGAACTGCCACTTCCACTTCCACTGGCGATGGCACCGACACCGGCACCGGCACGAGAACTACTCGCGTTTGCATTGTACACAGATTCCGGTTCCTTGCCTTTTCTCTTTCGAGACCTGCGCTCAGGCTTCTCAGCGGGCCCTTCCTTGGCCGCCTGAAGGGAAGGCTGTGCCTCCTTGGGCCCGTTCTTTGTGTTCACTGGGGGAGAATTATTGGGAACAGCGACAGTCGTAGGAGCAGCCGCAGGGGCAGCCACAGGAGTAGTCGCGGGAGTAGTCGCAGGAGCAGGAGCAGGCGCAGGCGCAGGCGCAGCCGAGGCCGAGCCAGAAGCGCGCTGGGTGCTTTCGGTGTCGGTAGGGGTAAGTTGTCGAGTCGCCTCTCCAGCGGCAGGACGTGCGGCAGCATTCTTGTTGGCCAGATCCTTGTCGCTGCCCTTGCTGAAGAGCTCCGTGGGCTGCGACGGCACCTTAATTTTAGAAATCGCCACAAAGCCTTCTTCCACACCGTCCACGGGATCGAGAACTCTATTGTCCTTGGACCAACCCAACTCGCGTTGCTTGACGAGAATACAGGCAACGCCCTTGGAATGCATCGCGTAAAGCTCAAAAAGGGTGGGCTCGTGGTGATCCTGCACCATGGCCGGGTAGCCCAGAATATCCAGGCTACGAAGAATCCCACGGTTGGCGAAAGAGTACTCCCGGACTCCGCTAATTACAGCGGTACTATCCGGCTGTAGAATGGAAGAGTCCTGAGTTATAATTCGCTGCATGTACTCCGCCTGAGAAACGTTCCGCATGCTGTATTTGGGAGCAGAGAGATGGGCAAAGTAGATCGAGTTGCGAGTCGGATGGCCAATGACAATCATACCACTTTCTGGATGATACATGACACTGCAGACGGCATCCGACTCTTTGCTGTGTGGAAGATTGAGTTCCTGGACCGGCTTGCAGAGTGCGAGGTCCCAAAGCTGCAGAGTGTGGTTCTGTTTCATACCGACAATCATGTAGCGAAGGGCGCCTCGTTTCTGGTAAGGCCGTTGCTTGTCCAGCAAGAAAACCGACGTGGGCCAAGTCTTCTCGCCCTCAGGTGTCGTGGCCAAGGTCAACAGGGGCTCCTTGATTTCCAAGGACGAGTGAGCGGGCAGAGGGAATCGCGGGTCGGAATCTTGGTGGGCGGCTGTGAGTTCTCGTACATCCCAGAATTTGACACGGCCGGATTTATCAAGGGACACAACGACGGTATCGTCCTGGCTGAAGGTGAAGTCTTTGCCAGCCTTACCGGTGTTGATCTTCAGGGAGCTTTGCTTCAGCAGAGCTTCGGTATCGACGACCCGATCATGGCCAACCTTGAACAGCTTGTTCTGGAGAATGTAGGAGGGCCAAACAAAGTTGATGGCTTTGCCGCGACCGACTGCGAAGAACTCGGGATGGGCCGTGGAGGCACGAGCTCTGGTCTTGAGCACTCCACCAGGGGCGTCACCGTCGTGCGACGAGATGGGAGGAAGAGCGAATCCATACTGTTCCAAGTGTGTATCCTCAATGTGGTCTTTCTCGCCATCCTTGATCTGCACCCAGTAGACGGTGCCGCTGATACCCGTGCCGATGATGGCTTCTCGCTGGACGCTAACGTCTTCCGAGGGCGTCACCGACATGACAACATTGAAGATCCTGTCCTTAGTGTCGCTGAAGACTTTGGCGTCCTTGCCATCGTCTTGACGAATGACACGCAAACCGCCCTGCCTGGACATCCCATAGGTCATGTAGGTTTGTGAAGCAGTATAGAGGTTGCGATCGATCTGATCAAACTCCTTCTTGAGGCGGGCAATGTCCATGATGGACTCGTCGCGAAACTCGGGTCGTACTACATTGAGCTCTTCCTGCAGAGAAATCGAGATCCAAGGCTTCATTGGGAAGTTGTACACTCGAACAGGCTGTGCCTCATTCTCTTCAATGACAACAATCTCTTCCTGGTCAGCGCTCTCCCAGCAGTCTGCCAAGTCTGCCAAGTCCTGCGTTTGATCACCAATAGCGTTGCCCGAGTCGGAGGCATTCTTAAGCGCAGTACCTTCGGGTGAGCGTGATCCAACGGAAATGCGCTTCCCGCCACGGATGTTTCGCACAATCTGCTCCTCGATGGCCTGAACGGTAGAAGTAGCAGCTTTTTCCCGAGGACGTTCCGGGCCGGGGGAGATTTTCTTCTCCGCAGCATCAACAACAGCGGATGTATGCTCACGTCCGTGCTCAGCTCTTTCAAGGGCCTCCTGAGCATCCATGTCGGCCTGCTCCGCAATGTCGTGAACAGCGTCGGTAACTGCCTCTTTGCTGGGTTCGGCCACGGTCATGGAGTCATCGGTTCCCGTTGGAGGGGACTGTTTTGCCACCTGTCGCTTCGATGGGTGTATGTGTAGGGATGGCGTTCGGGGATCCACACGACGAGCTTGCCCGAGGGGGCTAACGATAGGGCTACGATCGTCTGCAGCTGAACGAGACTGCTCTTGGCTGTGGGGGGCAGGAGGAGAGGAATGATCCTTTTTGAGAATTTGGAAAGACTGCGCAGGAACTCCACGATGACCAGCTGGCTGAGTCGTAAGAGGCTTTGGCGATGATTTTGGCAGACTGCCGGCCACCTTCTGATACAATGCAGAACTATCGGCGGGAGGTTCTTGAATTTGTGTCGCAGGGTATTGGTGCTCATGGTCAGTAGCAGCATGGATCGGCATATTAGCATAGGCAACGGACTCGGCACCTTGGGGAAGATGCTGAGGCTCAGGCTGCTGCTGGTATTGAGAGAAATGAAGAGGTTCCGACTCCGCAGCCCCCGCAGCTCGCGTAGCAGCGATATAAGCTCGTGCGTATGCCAACTTTTCTTCAGTTCTCTGAGCCGGACCAGTCTGGCTGGGCTTCGGACGATTCAGCAGGTTGAGTAAAAAGGACGTTGTGTTGGAAGGCGGCGGGCCATCTCCAAAGGCCTTGGTTTCGACGGGCTGGGTCGGTTGGGGAGCAGTCGAAGTCTGTCTGGGCTCTTCGCCTTCGTGAGAAGCGCCTCTCATCAATGCAGCCAGCAGACCCTTGGGATCAGAACCGGCGGGTGCCGGCTGATGAAGAAGAGTAGGCGGCGATGGAAAGTGAGCCTGCGAGTAGCTAGATTGACGGGATGAGTGCGGGTAATGTTGGCGGTCGAGCGGCGGCTGAGGCTGCGGTGGCTGTTGCTGTTGGGAGCTTGAGCTACTCGGTGCATTACTGAACTTGAGCAGATTCAGCAAATTGGCAGTGCGTTCAGCATTGGAAGCCATCCTGTTGGTCCTGAGAAGGGGCGGTGGCGTAGGAGCAGGAGGAGGAATATCCATAGCTCTTCGCGGATGCAAAGCGTCAGAGCTCGTTTGGAAGGGACGACAGGAAGCCAAGACAGATGAGAACGCGGCACGTCAGCACCTTATGGCACGACCGTGAAGGCGGCAGTGAATGAAAAAGGGCAGCCACCAGTGATGCAGTCGATTCAACTGAAGGCAGACTTGCGTGGCCGCTTCGTGTGAGGCGGGCTTCGTGCGAGGCGGGCTTCGTGTGAGGCGGCGCCTAGGCGACGAAGACGACGGAAAGCAGGTATGAATGGACAAGAGAATAAAGGAATAAACAACGGAGAACGCAATCAAACAGGCAGCCGTCAAAGGTGTCGAAGCGTTGTGTGGCGATGGCGACGGCGATGGCGATGGCGATGGCGATGGCGATGGCGATGGCGATGGCGACTTTGCTATTGTCAGAGGTGCGTTGGAGGTGAAGAAGAAGAGGAGGAACCGCGGCGGAAGGGAAGAAAAGTTTGGGTCCTTTTCGCGTGCGTTCCCCGCCTCTCAGTTGAGCACCGCAGCGCACCAAACGGACCAAAAAGGTTGCCAACTTGCAAAGGGTACATACAAAGTGACAAAGTGACAACAGACAGGCTATCAAATTTGGCAGCGGTCAGCAACGCCAAGAAAGAAAGAAGGCCGCACGCGCCGACGCACACGCATCCGCACGCATAGGATAGGTACTGTACATACGGAGTACCTAAGCGTCTTTGACTCTTTGTTCCTCATGCAGCAGCTGACCAGCAGCAAAAGAATGCCCAACAACGGCGCCTACAGTCTTATCAACGACGATTCACCGGCATGCAGTCATGGAAATGCTATACGGTGTATACTTTGGGCCTTCGCCGCGCATCTATTGGATCATGGATGGTCCAATACATACGTGTCGCATGCGCCGGTAGCGGAGGTGATCGTGAAGGTCCTGTCGGTGTGATATGTAGGTAGTACATATGTATGTACATGTACTCCGTACGCTCACTTATTCACCGCATTCATCACCTCGTTCATCACCTCGTCGTCAGATCGTCCATCCACCCCCGACCGGTAGAACCATATGCTGCCCAAGAGAACTGAGCGTTGTACGGAGTATATACATAGCTTAATGGCAACTCAGCTGCACCTGGTGTTTTTATACCTCAATTAACGATGAAGTGCTGTCGACTTTGCAGACAAGTGACAACCCACAGTGCATATCACACAGTACATACTAGCTACTTTTTACTGTCCCTGTCATACTCCGTACATACGCCTCCGAAAAGGCCCGCCGCCCAACCATGGACTCTGAGCGCTTATCGATGGCGCGCGATCATGCACCACATCGCACATCGTCGTTGAAACCTCTTCACGAAAGTTGAACTATCACCGGCGTATCGCCGTTCTGCGCGTCAAGCAACCCGACAGCAACCGTCAACACCAACGCCCTCCGACAGGTTACCTACACACCACACCAGGCCTCGGGCTCGGGCATTAACCCAGAAACCCCACAATCGCCCGGATCGACGGCAGAAAATCAAACAGATCCTTCGCGTCCGCAAAGCCCTTTCAAGTTTCACCATTCTCAAACAATCACATACATACATGTCATCATCACCGCGCATGCATCCCCGTCAAGATCAAGCCCAACGCCTCGCGCCTCGTCCGCCGAATTGCCATCCACAATGTTTTGCTTAAGGAGGCAAGTAGCACACCACATGCGGTCTTCAACGAACCCCCCACACCCCTGCCCGCTCCAAGAGAAGCATCGTCAGATCCAAGCCTCTCGCTAACGGTAATCTTTCTCTGCATAGCTGGCTCCCCCTCCTCTTCATCCCGACAAACGCCTCTCCCGCCTTCATCTTCCTCTTCTTCATCTGCACATACTTCCTCAACCGGCCCTGCGTGTACTGCTCGATCCTGCTCCTCATACTCTTCTTCACCTCGTGCAACTGGTCCGATAGGTGCTTCTTGGACGTCCGCAGCAACTGGTTTCTCCCGCGTCCTCCTAAAGTCGATACCGCCGGCGCCGCCACGAGAAGCGCCGAATTGGACGCAGCGGCCTTGTTCAACGCCACGGTGGTGGATATGGCGAAGGCGCTGGCCGGCGCAGCTGCGGATGATATGGCGGCTAAGAGGGCTGAGTGGACTGGGTTGGGGCTTGAGTGGTTGAGGACGTGGTTGGGCAAGAGGGAATGGCGAATTGAGTGTATGGACATTGCTATTCAGTTATGAGCCCGGGGGCGGCTTGGTAGCAAAAAGCAGGGTGGTTTGTTGTTTCTGTGAATATTCATGCTCTTTTTTTCCGGTTTCCCACTTTCATAGCCTGGTAGTCTTGTTATGGTGATCTACAGAGCAAATACCCTTTGTTGTTAAAGCTTGGCAGTCAATGACTCAATGTGGTATGTATTAGTAGTCATCTGTACAGTGAGGAAGACTGTTCGTCCCAACGTCCCCAGGCCGTCGACGAGGTTGATAATATGGCTACATGCATGAGTTCTTTTCATCTTGCAGGCCGTTAGCTACCTATGTTACCAAAGCAAACACACTGGCCTCCACAACCTAAGCGAAAGGCAACGTTGTTGTCATGGTACTTGTCACGACCTGTACCGTCAGGGGTGGCAATGCACTATATAACCTGGATCAAGCTGCAGACGTGCAACTTGGTCACTTGACCTTTTGGGCGGAACGGGTGGTTATGCGTTTCTCACAGTACTCTATACAACGAGATCAAAGCCCCTTTCATTTCAACTCTTCGCAGCCCGCCAACGTTCTGCACATAAAGGGTCAGGTTTATATACTCATCATCTTTCATTGCACATGTGAACTATCGACTAAACTTCATTCTAAGCTACATCCATTCATATTCTCGTCCTCCTATAGACATCCATCATCCATTCCCTGAATCCAAACTGACCCCATGCTCTGTCCCTCAATAACCGCGCAATTCATGAACCCGTCACTGTCATGTCAAAAAAAGAAAAAGAAAAAAATTGCTCATCATCCCTGCTTCCCTCCAGGCCCGAAGAACCCTCAAAGCTCCTTCTTGCCCTCCCTCTGCTGAAGCCTCCATTATAGTTCCTCCACGTTATCCAAAGTCACATCCACCCCAGCATCCAGACTCCCATCCTGTGCATACATCTGCGAGGCCCTCACCAAAGGCACAGACTGTTTTTCCTCCTCAAACCTCTCCTCAACCACACCCCCCTGTGTAGGGCCCGCCGCAACAGTAACAGTCTGGAACATCGTCTCCGTAACAGTCCTCAAAGCCTCCTCCGTAACCGTACTCACAAGCTCTTCCGTGACTGTCGTCAGAGCACTCCTCGTAACCGTTTCCACCAACTCCACCGTCGTAGTGGGAACATCCCTCAGCGACATCTCCGCCATCTCCAAGGCCTTGGAACAAACCACACACGTATCAGCGGGTGCAAACATGCTCTCTTGGTGTGTTGCCGCCGTGGAAGCCCATACCGTGTCATCCAGCTTATCCACCGACGCTGTTGCCTGAGATATAGTCTCTATGTGTTGAGTGACAGTCTCGACTGATGCCTGTACTATCGGGTCCGGAACAACCATGTTCTCAGACAAGGCGTGATGATCCTGCAAGCTACCACTCCTCACAGCTAGGATCAGCACCAGGAAACTCAAAAGTCCTATCATGACGTTCTTCTGGTCCTGCATAAACACCTTGAGTGCCTCGAGGAATAATTCCGGCAACGATGCACCATCGCGGGGATCTCGTGGTTTTTCGCGTCTCTCTTGATGATGCTCAAAAGCTCTCACGGAGGGCAAAGGCGGGGCTTCTTGCTGCGTAAAGTCGGCTTGCTGAGGAGGAGGAGGAGGAGGGCCCGGTGGGCAGATTTCATCGTGAGGCTCCAGGCTATGATGGCCATAAATCTCTCTAAGACGCTCCTCTTCTGGGTTCTCTCCATCGTCCTCGAAGACAGAACACGACTCGGTCGCCATATCGGGCTCTTCTCGTGGTACATCCGTCTGTTCCGACGCAAGAGCCTGCTCCGCTTCCTCTCTCAGCTGTATTTCCTCGTCGACCGCCGCGGCAGCAGCATCAGCAGCCGCCTCCTCCTCCATGTCCAGGATCCTCTGCTGCTCAGCCGCCAAGTGAACGAGCTCCTCCTGGACCATCGCATCCACAACAGGCTCCAGCTCTACATCAACACGCTCCATTTCCTTCCAACAGGCCTGCCATGCTCCAGCGCGCATCAACCCATTGCTGGCATACACTTTGACCCGGAACACCTTGCCCTTTCCGAGAGAGGACTCATACCGTATGTCCGAGCGACACGTCTTACACCAGTGCGTCGTATCAGCCAGGCTCTGGCGCCGCGATACCTTATCAACATCCTCACAACTGCCGTCATCGTCCTCGCTTTCTTCATCATCAGACACCGCTCCCATCCCCGCCACCAAATCATTGGAAGGTCCGATATAATGGCCACACTCCAGGATTCGTGCCCTACGCTTCAAAGGCAGCTCCAGCGCTTCAAGCAACCGCTCTTCCAGAACCTCATAGTCGTTCTGAGGATGAGGCAGGAGGATGCCCCGCGCGGAAACCGTATCCCCAGTGCGATACTGCAGCTGCGTCCAGGCATCCCAAAGTGCCTTAGCACCAGGACTCAAGTCACTAGGATGCGTATTCTGCAGGACATGAGCCCACGGCCACCGAGAAGGCATCACCGTGACATGCAACAGCACCAAAGGCGGCGTATTTCTTCTAAACCGAGGCGGTGTCTTCTTCGGTGGACATACCGCGGAGATGTTATTTGAGCCCAGTCTAGACATTGATCGTCCGGGCGCCCGACGGCTCGAGTGCGAAGACCCAATGACAGAAGCAGGAGGCGATACCATCTGCAGAGCTTGTACCGAAGAGGGCGATCGAAACGGCGGGCGAGGCGTGCCCCGAATCGTCGGAACAAACTCCTCATCTTGGTCTGGAATGTCAGAAACTCGCGCAGACCACGGTTTCGACGATGACGTCTTGTGCTGGTCCGATTCTGATGCCGACCCTACAGAGCTTCGGGGGCTGTTGTTGTCGCTGAAGACGTCATCCTCGTGTGCGTGATAAGAGCTGCTGTCGCCGCCGGCGTCGTCGTCTCTGTCGGCGGCCGAATGTTGCTCTGCGTCAAGGTCCGTGGAGATGCGGCGGAGATCCGAAGCAGCTTCACTGCCGAATGACTCGCGAGGACTACCCGCGTAGGATTCGGCAGCAACAAAGCTTGATTCGTCTGCTTCGTCCGCTGGGCCAGTTATGCTTGTGCCAGAATCGCGAGGCCGGCTGGCGACGTGGTCGACAATGTCCCGCGCTGCGGCATGTATCAGGGCCTCGGTCCGAAGTGATGGCCAGCGCTTGATGCCATCCTCATCATTCGATTCGCCTGATTCTCGGCGTGATGCCAAGTCGCTGTGGTCTGCGTCTGAATCCTCTTGGATGCGGGACTCGTCGTGCTGAGCTCCATCGTTCTCTGGCTCATCGGCAACTGTCTCAACAGAAGGCTGCTGCTGGATATGTCCTGTATTCGCCGTCAAAGATTCCTCCTCCCCTTCAAGAAGACTCTTAGTATGGTCGTCGTCCATGTGCGATTCCTCGGGGACTACAACATCCTCAGGATCCATCGTGTGAGGAGTCTCATCTGCTGCTGCTGCTTCGCTCAGACAGGAACGATCAACGTGAATGTCAAAGTTGTGATTTCGGCGGTGTCTTCTGCGTGCCATGGAGACGGCGGAGAATTTCTAAACAAGGCAAAATGCAGAAGGCGTGTTGCGGGATGTATGTGGGAAGCGGGAAAGACGGGAGAAACAAGCAAGCCACGCGGTCTTTCCAAAACAGAGTAAATAACCCAAAAGCTGTCTAGTTTTAATGGAAAAGGGGGCCGTCCCGCAAAGAATGATCGCCCATCCAGTGTGCTTGTCAAATCGGTAGTCTTGGCTTTGCCGCTTCTGCATGCACCATGTGTGTGATCTTCGAGGTGGTTGGTTGGGCTCAGGTGCCGTAGCCGTAGCTGCAGACCTTTGTTTACATCTGTTGCTAGGTCGACCGGCTCTGTGGGTGTGGCCCGTGTTGCGCATGGCGCGTCATCTTGTGACGTACTTTTTTCGCATCGTGTCATGCGTTGACCAAACGCTGCAAAATGGCTGCAACTATTCGATGAAGGATAAAAAAGAGGTTTGCCATTTTTTATGTGCGAATGCGAAGTTCAAGATGGAAGAGCTAGATCTGGGGATTTGACACCCTTTCGCGGGGCTGGCATGCGGCACCTCCCGTGCAGCATTCCTCCTGCATGTCCCGTCAGTTGGGAATGTTTGTATGCGAGACAAGTCAGCCACTCATTGTCCGACATTGGATGCGCCGAGTTTGCAAAGAGGGAGAACCCAGGAGTCGAGTCGCTTTGGCATGGTCAAACGAAGCTGACGCAGTGAGCACAGAACAGATTCACGACCGTCTTCGGACTCACGGAGTACGATATGGTGACTTTGACCACAAGATGCAGGCACTTCGCGTCCCTTATTATTATGGACAATTTCTCGGCGGCAAAGCGTTCTATCACCCGATGGTCTCGCCAATATATTGTCGGTACGCGTACTCATACGCGCAATCAATCCAAACATGGCATTCTCCCTCGCACTCGAAACACAGCTCCATCACACCCCAAGAGTCAAGACTACCTAATGTACCCCTAAGATTGGGCCGTACCCCTTGTCTCAGACTCGACACAGTTGACAGGTTTTTTGACGGCGCTTGGCATTTTTACAATGTACAATGCTCGCGCCGTTGAGAACCCAGATGGAAGCAAAGCCACGAGGCAAGACAATTCATCAAAGGGCCGGCTTAATGCCACATTGAAATCTTAACGCAATCCAAGATGGATCGGGGAACTCATGATTTAGGTTCAGTGGCCCAATGCTTTCATTGTACTTTTTTGTCTGTCTGTCTTCACTCTCTGTATTGTATGTATGTGGTACAGTGTCACTGAGCCGAGATACTTGTGCTAGATCACGATTGATCCGTCACTTTCCTCATATCCGCCTCATAAGTCCATTAATGTTACAGGTCATTTCGACACAAAGCTCCTGAGTAATCCTACCCAAGACAACTCGGCGACACTTAGCGACAACTGGCCCTCTCAAAGACAAAGCAATACACTCAGAATGAAACGGCCCTTGTGTACATCCTGACGCGACTTATTCCTCATCCTCATCCTCATCCTCACCCTCACCCTCACCCTCATTACCATCGCAGTAGTCAAGAGTGACGGTGACGGTGCGTGTCTCGGTAGGAACAGGGCCAAAGGTGATCGCGGGGGTGATGCCCCAGCAAGAGCAGGCAGAAGAGTACTTGTGAGCATTCTTGCAAGAAGACGCATAGGCAGGTACACTGGGAGCTTCAGTGGGAGTCTCAGTGGGAGCACGGTATTCGATGGCACGCCTTGTCAAGGAGACAGGCTCCTCGGGGTCAACAGTGACGGTGACGGTAATGGTTCTAGCTGATGTTAGCTGAACAAGCTCCAGACTTGATGCATATCCTGTTCGGGAAAGCAGTATGTTTGCCCCAAGACACCACGAGAGAGCTGGAAACATACGTAGCTTCGGGTGCAACTACAGTCCTCATGAAGCTGGAGCAGTCCGCCTTGCGGGAAGACAGCGGCCCGAGGCCCTTACGTGTCCCGGTAACCTGGCGAGCGCAATTGTCACCACCGCAATGGCCCTTGCGAGCATCGAGAATTCCGGCAACTGCAGCGGTAGCAAAGGAAAGAAACACGGAGACCTTCATCTCGTAAGTGGTCGACAAGACAATGAACGGATCTTCTTTGCTCGTTTTGATGGGACGATTTCGGTCGGGCAGCCAAGAGGTGTGTCTTGTTGAACGTCGATGAACAAGCCAGGAAGACAAGGTAGCGGCCCCCAAGCTATATACGGCTGGAGACCGCTGAATACACGACTGTGCTGCCTGCTATATCGGCACAATCCGGGCGACAGATGGAATGAAGGGAAGCCCCTTTCAATCATGCTGTGTCGCGTGAGCACTGAGCGGCTGTGGACACACAATATCATCCTTTCACTCCTTGCGCCGCATCGCTGAAAAAAAAAAACGGCCGACAAATGATGACAAAAATTCCAATGGAGGGATCAATTCGAGGAACAACAGGTGTCAAACTGTGCGACTGATTTGGACCATATCGACAGCGCTGTGGTACCGTGCTTGGTTCAAGATGCCCCTGCGGCCAATAATCGACTGTCCTTTTGATTCAGATGGAAAGAAACACAAGACAAGACCACCAAAAGCGGTGCAACAGACCAGCCAACGGGTTCTGGCTCATTTTCCTAGCCCGCCCTGCTACAACATAGATGCAGCTCCCCTCGTACGAGGCTGGCTGCGCGGATTCGAGGGCGTGATGACATCCAAGCCTCGACCCCTCTGAGTCTGGAAGAAAGGGCCATCACGGAATGTAAACTCGCATGAAGAACAGCGATTCATAGACGCAATTCAGGGTATGACTATGATGCACGAAAGAAAGAAACTCTGACGTCCCGGGCCAAGACGTCTGGTTCATCAGTCATTGCGGTCGGCGGGCTTACTGGCTATTCGATGGCAAACCCTGCCCGTGATCCGTGATGCGTATCCGACGGCCTGGATTCGAGACTGGGCTTGCTTACTCGCTTGCGACACGCTGCCACTCTCCTTGGACTGCGATGTGATCGTCCGTCTGGGCTACAATGCAGGGGGCTCTGTGCGACTGTGCGTCCTCATATCTCCTGAGATTCCGGGCAAAGTAATAAGCTGAATGAACGTGTCGAATCCTGAAGATCCGTGGGGCACGCGTTGTGCGTTCGTTGCGGTGTCGCGTGTGTCCGCTCGAGACATGGGACGGCCTGCGTTGGACAAACTGATTGTTCCTGTCTCGTCGCACGCTCACTTAAGCTTGGCAAACACCAGAGCGGAAATTGAAGCCGAATTTAGAATGGATAGCGCGCAGACACTGTGACCAATAGGAACTGCCATCAGAGTAAGACACTTTCACAGCAATTCACAGAGAAGGATTGCCACGTACTTGCGCAATGCGGAGTTTGTACAATACTCTTTCCAATATCGTGGGGGTTTGACTGTTGCGAGTGAGGGCGCGAAGAAGATAGATGTGTCCCTGGTCCCACGAAGCACATCGCGATTCGCCCGCTCGTCAGCTCACGCCAGTGACGCCACAGCTTGCATATAAAGCCATCCCCCGAACGAAGGCAGCCAGGAGCATCGTCCGCCGGACGAGTGAAACAAATTGTCCTCAGTGATCGTTATCCGGGGCTGCAACTTTCAGACTTCGCGAAAACTCCACCGGTCTTTCGTTGATCAGTGCAGGCTCACGACTCGATGTGTTTGAGTAGCCGCGGCGGTGTTTTGAGGGCTCAAGCTCAGAACTACCTAAGCGTACAAGGACTTGACAGATGTGCCTGTATACGTATTCAACGCCTTCAGGCCGTAAAATAATGAGGGTGGATTGAGGGCAGGGTATCGGTTGCGTGACGGTCCAAGCACTTGCATACAGATTCAGGAGACTGGAAGTGTTGCACAAAAGAGTAGGCGTGCTTTGTCAACTCCAACACCCTGCGATAGAAAGGTTCTCAACGCGCAATGACGGCAGCGACGGTAAAGAAAAAGCGCAGACATAGCGACGGCAGAGACGGCAGAGACAGAGATTCAGGATTGCTCAAGGAAAGAAACTGTTTATCCCTCCTGGCGTCGTCGCCAGACAAACTGAGGAAACAAAGACATGAAGACAAAAGATAGATCCCAGCAGGATGAACTGGACACACAGGTTGCCGAAATCGCTGCGGAAAGAAAGAACAGCTTCTGTATTCAATCCATTATTCGAATCAACTAGGTAGTCCTCTCTTCTTTTCTCAACTAAATGATGAGAGAACACCTCTCTTGGCAAGAAAGCCGCTCGTTTCGATCACCACGCCCAAGCAAAGCGTCTCCTTCTTCGATTCTTCGCCCTGCCTGGAATTGTCCCCTGAGTCACATCTTGATCCCTCTTGTCAATGAACACCATATCTACATCCTCAGCGATGCAATTCATTCATTCTTTCCCACCCGCACCATGTGTCTCACACTTGTCTGAAGGAAAGTGATAGAATCGCGTTACTATTTCTTGGCATCTATAATTCGTGCCACGACACGCAATGCATTTCTGGATCTCTGCCGGGCTTTCGCACCCGCAGGTATACGAGTAAAAGACACGGACGCACATTGTCTATAATCTGTCCAAAGGTTCAAGTTTGAAGTTAGTAGCGACCATGGCATTGGTAGGCTTTTCGGACATCAGCTTTTGAACGTACTTGTTAGGAAAGACGGCTTGTCACTTGAGGCTTTGGTTCAACTTTATGCAGGGCCAAAAACGACTCAGCGGTGTCAATTGAGTGATGACTGCCGAGGAATGTTTTTCATGTGCTGATAGGATTTCTGGTCTCGCCGACCTTTATACTTTTCTCCTGGATATCACAATCTGATAGAACGCGGTCTCTCCTGCATTGCCGCGCGGCAATGATGCTATTAGTATACCCGCGTTCCCACACATATCATTGGCCCGCATGGCAGGATCTTTTGCATATATCTGCGTGATGTCGGTCTTATTGAGAAATAATGGCTCGATTGGCAAGGAGCGTACATATACACAGAGACCAGAGTACGCCGTATGCATAATGCAGTCTCTGACCATTGATGGCATATGCCTCACCTCCTGGGTTAGAACTTCGGGCCCAATCAACTCGCCCTACGTACCTAAGCGCCTTACTCGAATCATCACCCACCTGTGACCTACATTAGAGGTATATATGTACATGCCTTACCCCTCCCACCAGGGCGGCAACTGACATGCAATCGACATGTTCGCAAAACTCACAATCTCCGATCTCGTCAATGCGCCTTCGTCTCGGACCAAGCCATTACCCTCCAGCAGCGATGGCGATACCATAATGCCCTTTGATGCCATGCGGTAAGCACACGACGCCTCGCACGAGAAACCGCGTGTGGTCAGTAAGAAGGAATCTCCAGGAAACTCGTGGACGGAATCTGAAAACGCTTCACTAACCAAAATTGGGGCATCTCACTCTGTGGGCGATGGCACCCGCCCAAGATTTCGAAACATCATATGCATGCAGCATAGGTAACCTTTTACCATCATCCGATATTTTTTTTAAAAAAAAATGCGCGCCTCGTTATTCTGCGGACACATGTAGCAGGCGCCTCAAGAAAGCTGGCGTCAGTCATGCATTGCAAAGCCAGATGAGCATGCCGCAAAAAGTCTCAGAGTCGCTCTTCGATATTGCAGCATGTCGCTTGCGTGGTGTCACTGCGTTCTATGGACGGATGAATGCTCTCTTGAGCGCGGTGTTTGCGTCTGGAAGGTCGAAATCGCACACCTAGGTAACTTGTAACGACGATACGGATAACTTGGTCCCCAACTAACGGGGATTGGTTCATCTTACGGTCGAAGGCAACTGACGGCAAATTTGTAAAGGAAGAGATAAAACGCACCCGTCATAGTTGAACGTTGTTTCGGAGCAATATTCACTGCTAATCTACGATAATCAGGGTCCTCTCATGATCTCATCGTCTTAAGTTCCCAGCTGACCCAACTCAGAAAATGGGGATGTGACATGCGCCATTAATCGTGATATATTTGATGAATGTCTTCCAAATATGATCAATGAGTCAATGACAAAGGAACTAAGAGGAATCCTGGGTGTCAGGGTGCAAGTCCTGGATCCTTAGCACTTGCACTTGCATAACGACTTCTCCGCCTCGGGCCCTCGAGGATCCATGCTTTCTAAACTTTCTTCCAGGGCGTTCATCTCTTCCTCCAGAGAACACTGCTCTTGACAAGGAAGCCGCTAATTTCGATCACCACGCCCAAGCAAAGCGTCTCCTTCTTCGAATCTTCGCCCTGCATGGAATTGTCCCCTGGGTCACATCTTGATCCATCCTGTCGATAAACAGCACATCTCCATCCTCAGCGATGCAATTCATTCATTCTTTCCCACCCGCACCATGTGTCTCACACTTGTCTGAACGAAGGTGAATGAACCGCGTTACTGTTTCTTCGCATCTAAAAATCGTGCCCTGAAGCTCAGCGCATTGCTGGAACTCGTCCGGGCTGTCGCACCCACAGGTATACGAGCGGCAGATACGAATGCACATCGTCTATAATCTGGGTCCAAACATTCAAGTTAGTAGCTACCATGGCATTTGTAGGCTTTTCGGAAACCAGTTCTTGAGCGTACTTGTGAGGAATCGAGTCAACGACGACCTGTCACTTGAGGGTTTAATTCAACTTTATGCAGGACTAAAAGTTGAAACCGAGCGATGTCAATTGAGTGCTGACTGTTGAGGAGTGTAATTCATGTGCTGATTCCTGGTCTCTCCGATCTTTATACCTTTCTCCTACATATCACAATCTAATAGAAACTTAGAAAGCGGTCTGTCCTGCCTTGCCGCGCGGCAATGATGCTATTAGTATACCCGCGTGCCTACACATATCATTGGCCCGCGTGGCTGGATCCTTTGCATATGTCTGCGTCTCGGCCTTGTTGAGAAATAATGACTCAATTGGCAAGGAGCGTACATACAGAGACTACCTCAGTACATAATCCATACAGTCTCTGATACCATGCCTCACCTCTCGGCTTGGGCCCAATCAGCTCGCCCTACGTAGCGCCTGAATCGAGTATCGCCCACCTGTGACTACAGCTTTCGAAACAAGATATGCATAGATGATAGGCAACCTTCCTGATCATCCGATATTTAAAAAAAGAAATGCGCACCTCATGGTTTTGTGTATCACATTTAGGAGGCGCCTCAAGAAAGCTGGCGTCATGCATTGCAAATTTGCAAAGCCAGATGAGCATGTCGCAAAAAGTCTCAGAGTTGCTCCTCGATATTGCAGCATGTCGCTTGCTTGGTACCTATCACCGCTTTTTACGGACGGATGAGTCATGTATGCTCTCTTGAGCGCGGTGTTTGCGTCTGGAAGGTCGAAATCGCACACCTAGGTAACTTGTAACGACGATACGGATAACTTGGTCCCCAACTAACGGGGATTGGTTCATCTTACGGTCGAAGGCAATTGACGTCAAAATTGCACAAGAAGAGATTGAACGCGCCCGTCATAGTTTCATAATTCTTCCGAGCAAATATTCACTACGATGATCAGGGAGGGACCCAGGGTCCTCTCATCGTCCTCCCGCGTCCCAGCCGACCTCAACAAGTTACAAAGACAGAAGGAACATGGCATGAGCCATTAATCGCGATAAGTATGAGGAACGTCTTCCCAATATGATCAATTACAAGAGAACTTCAAAACATGTGGTCCTGCCTGAAAAGTCTATTTAGGTTGCAAGTCCTAGATTTTTTACTCTTGCACAACGAATGATCCGCCTAGAGGATCCGTGCTTTCTAAACTATCTTCGAGGGCGTTCATCTCTTCCTCCAGCTCAACATGTGAGCATTGAGCAATCTAGCTTCGACATTTCAAAATCGATCAAAACCACTTCATGTCCCTCCCGTACATACTTGTTGATATCCCCATGCTTGATACCAAGCTGATGCAACCGGGCCAAGACCTTCTTACAGTCGTCCAGATCTCTCGGTTCCGCAGACCTCGCGCCGCCCACCCACTCAGCGACGAAGCCGATTACGCGCCCGTCTGGACCCTCGGTGACTTGGCCCAGAAATTTCGGACCGACGCCTTTATCGCAAATCCTTTGGTAAACGGAAATCTCGGTTTCTATCCTGTATAATTCATCGGGCCAATTCGCGATATTCATGAGCACAGGTCCGCCACCGTTGATTCTGGGGTGCGTTACAACGTAAACGCGCTGTCTCAATTCATCTTGACGGGAGAACTCCAGCTCATCAAACTTGACGGTTTGCCAACCGGAATTCACCTCCTCGAGCAGTACTTTCTCAGTTCTGATGAAGGTGTCTTGGCCTGTAACAGAATCCCTGGCTATACGGCCTTTGTTCCAATCTCCAATTGGACATGGGGGAAAGATCTCACCAAGTAGGACTGGCTCGAATGTACGGTCGTCCTTATCACACCCGCGAAACGTGCCTGGCGCTGTGATGACATACTTAATATGTCGTTTGTCCACCAGAAGGCGATCGCCGATAGTAGCTGTCGTGTATATCGTCATTAGCTACACATGCGAGTAGTCGTACGTTGCTGTTCTTCTGCTGAGGGATAGCCATCGCGGGAAGTTGGAACACGGTGCTGGACACGGCGGTAATGGTCGTTTGAGTTGTTGATGCAAATGGCAGTGCCAAAGCTTACTATCTTGAGTAGGCGTAGCTGGAATTGTGAACAATGTCAATGGCTGGTCACAGCGGGCACAGTGGGGGAGCCGGCGATGCCGCGACGAAGCTCTACTAAGAAGTTAAGAACAAGACTAAGACAATGAGCAGAAAGAAAAGAAGAGAGGTGGCGCCGGCGTCGAGTCAAATATGCAGGCTGCAGAATACGCGATAGTCATGTGACAATGACATACGGATATGTTGATCTCCGACCCAACTATGTACATAGGTACTCAGAACTGAGAGTCTGAGACAGAGGAGACGTATGCGCCATTGACAGATTTGTTTGTTGACGTATTGAACGCCCTCAAGCCGTAAAATATTGAGTGTGAATTGAGTGCAGAAGCACTTGCATACAGATCCAGGACACTGAAGTGTTGCACTGGCCACTGGTTTGTGCTTTGTAAACTCCGAGTCCTATCTATATACCTTGCGGAAGAAAGAACAGCTTCTGTATTCGATTCGACTCAACTAGCGCCCCCCCCTTTGTCTAGAGTCTAGACTCTTCTCTGAGTCTCAACTAAATGATGAGAGAACACCTGTCTTGACAAGAAAGCGTCTATTTTCGATCACGATGTATCTCCTGAGTGACATTGCTCAAATCCCCGCCGAAGCAAAGCACCTCCTTCTTCGATTCCTCGCCCTGCCTGGGATGATCCCCTGCGTCCGCCGCCGTCACATATTGATACATTCTGTCGATAAACAGCGCATCTACATCCTCAGCGATGCATTTCATCCTTTCCCACCCGCACCATGTCTGTCACACCTGGTTGAATCACCGTAAATGTAGTGCGTTCTTACGTGGTCGCATTGAACATTCGTGCCCTGACGTTCAACGCAGTACTCGAACAGTTGCGGTATCTCGCACCCGCAGGTATACAAGCGGCAGATACGAAAGCACATCGTCCCAGGTTCCGGACCGTGTGTTTCAGCGGAAATATGATCTGGGTCCAAGTATTCAAGTTAGTGGCGACCGTGGCATTTGTAGGTTTTTTTTCGTAAACCAGTTTCTGAACGTACTTATCAGGAACCAAGAGCTTCTCACTTGAGGCTTTAGTTCAACTTTATGCAGGGCCAAAACCGAGTGATGTCAATTGAGAATTTGAGTGCTGACTGTTAAGGAGTTTATTTCATGGACTGATAGGACTTCTGGTCTCCCCGCCGCCGGAGTCCGACCTTTATACCTTTCATCTAGATATCACAATCTAATAGATAGCGGTCTCTACTGCTTTGCCGCGCGACAATGATGGTATATACTATACCCGCGTTCCAGCTTCCTACACACATCATTGGCCCGCATGGCTAAATTCTTTGCATAGTTCTGCGTGATGTCGGTCTCATTGACAAATATGTAATGGCTCGATTGGCAAGGAGCGTACATACAGAGACTACCTCAGTACATACTCCGTATGCAGTCTCTGAGGCCATGCCTCACCTCTCGGGCTTGGACCCAATCAGCTCGCCCTATGTAGCGCCTAATGGCGGCTGCTCGAGACATGGGACGGCCTGCTTTGGACAAACTGATTGTTCCTGTATCATCGCACGCTCACGCAAGCTTGAAAGTTGACAAACACCAGAGCGGGTCAGCGGGAATTGAAGCCGATTTCGAATGGATAGCGCGCAGACACTGTGACCAATAGGGACTGCCATCGGAGTAAGACACTTTCACAGTAATTAATAGAGAAGGATTGTCACGTACTTGCGGGGTATGTATACTCTTTCCAATATCGTGGGGGATTGACTGTTGCGAGTGAAGGGTGCGAAGAAGATAGATGTGCCCCTGGCTCCACGAAGCACATCGCGATTCGGCGGATTCGCCCGCTCGTCAGGTCAGAACAGTCGTACAACTTACAAGAATTTGACAGATGTTTTTGTTTACGCATTCAATGCCTCCAACCGCCAGGCTGTAAGATGTTGAGAACTTGAGGGGGGATTCAGTGCAGGTATCGGTTGCGTGACGGACCGTCACGACTCACGTAACCTTAGAGTTACCAACTACCGTCCAAGCATTTGCATACAGATCATGCAGCAGCAGGACTCAGGCGACTGAAAGTGTTGCACAACAGAGTGGGCGTGCTTTGTAAACTCCTATATACATAATACCCTGCGAATCGATAGAAAGGTTCTCAGCGCGCAATGACCATTGACGGCAGCGACGGTAAAGCAAAAGCGCAGACATAGCGACGGCAGAGACGGCGAGACAGAGCTGAGAGAACCAGGATTGCCTGAGGAAAATATCATTTGTAGGTTGCCCTCCTGGCGTCGTCGCCAGATTAACTGAAGAAACAAAGACATGAAGACAAAAGACAGATCCCAGCAGGATGAACTGGACACACAGACAACGGCGACACCCGCAGGTTCCTGAAGTCGCTGTGAAAAAAAAGAACAGCTTCCGTATTCAATTTGACTCAACTAGCCCCGCCTTCTCTTCTAATGTTGAGAAATTAAATTTCTCAACTAAATGATGAGAGAAGTTGAAGTTAGAACACCTCTCCTGACAAGAAAGCCTCTAGTTTCGATCACGATGTATCTCCTGAGTGAGATTCTTCAAATTCAGTGTCCACGCCCAAGAAAAGTGCTGCACCTCCTTCAGCTTCTTCGATCGAATCGATTCTTCGCCCTGCCTGGAATTGTCGCCTGCGTCACATCTTGATGATTGATCCATCATGTCGATAAACAGCGCATTTACACCCTCAGCGATGCATTTCATGATGATCCTGCTCCACCCACATCATGTTTGCGACATTTTACATTACAGGCATGGTACGTATTCTCTATGCGGTCGGACTCGCATCTAACATTTGTTCTCTGGCCCTCAGCGCATTGTTCAAATTTTTCCCGTTTCTTGCACCCGCAGGTATACGTGTGGATGATCCAAAAGCACATTGTCCCAGGTTTCGGACCGTGTAGCTCGAGGGCAATATAACCTGCGTCCAAACATTCAGATTAGTGGCGGCCATGGCACTGGTAAGCTTCTCGGAAACCAGTTTTTGGACGTACTTAGGCACGACGGCTTGAGGGTCTAGACAAGGCCAAAACCGAGTAATGTCAATTAAGTGCTGACTGTCGAGGAGTGTATTTCATGTGCTGATAGGGTTTCTGGACTCTCCGACCAGGGACCTTTATACCTTTCTCCTAGCTTTCACGATCCAATACAAAGCGGTCTCTCTTGCTTTGCCGCGCGACAATGATGATACCCACGGGCCACGTTTCTACACATATTGGCCCGCATGGCTAAATACCTTACACATGTCTGCGTGATGTCGGTCTGATTGAGAAATATTGGCTATCTTTTGCATACTCCGTATGTCTGCGTGATGTCGGCCTTAATTGGCTATCCTTTGCATATGGGTGCCTGATGTCGGTCTTATTGAGGAACATTGGCTATCCTTTGCATACTCCGTTACTCTCCGTACGTCTGCGTGCTGTCGGTCTTATTGAGAAATATTGGCTATCTTTTGCATACTCCGTATATCTGCGTGATGTCCATTGTCGGCCTTGATTGGCTATTCTTTGCATATGGCTGCCTGATGTCGGGTCTGATTGAGAAATATGCTCAATTGGCAACGAGCATACAGAGACTACTGCCACGGCTGAGCCAGGGCACTGCCAACTGCCACTGGACTGGACCAAAAGGACTAGAATCCGAAGTCGGCAGCTTCGGATCTAATTGGCGGTCATGAGGCACGACCGCTCGGTCTGGTACATAGCGGCGGTGACAACTACGGAGTAGAAAGGTAGGTATGATTTTATCTACCAAGTACTACACATGCATTTAAGACGTAATGGACGATGCCTATCTCGCACGAGAGTGTGGAAACACGCCTCAAGGATTTTGCCAACTGCCTCAACGCTTAACCCGATTCGGACGCCGCGACTCACCGATACAAACCTGCATGTCGGTGGTACATACAGTGGCCCCAAATGAATAACGCGAAAACACCTCCACTTTTCGTCGCGACGCGTCAATTTAGCTTCATCCAAAAACCAACCCATCATCTTTGA